>SJYT01077491.1:660480-714347 GCA_006410635.1 Cephalophus harveyi
CACTCCTCTCAAGGATCTACATCACCCCTCCAGGAAGGAGGAAAAATGGTGGCAAACAGACGTGGCCCAAGTTTGTAACCCCAAAGCCCTCAGGGTAACTTGGACAAAATGTCTGGGATGGATGAGGGTAAACACCTTCCAAACAGACACACACGCACACCCTTTCTCACTCACACACACATATAAGCACGTGCACACAGACACACGCAGGCAAACAGTGAGAACGGGGCCGGGAGTTCTGCCTCCCAGAGGCGTGGGAAAAAAGTGGAAACGTTAGTCAGTCGTGTCTGACTCTTTGTGACCCCACGGACGGCAGCCCGCCAGTCTCCTCTGTCCAGGGGGTTCTCCAGTCAAGAATACTGGAGTGGGTTGCCATTTCCTTCTCCAGGGGATCTTCCCCACCCAGGGATTGAACCTGTGTCTCCTGCACTGCAGGCAGATTCTTTACCATCTGAACCACCAGGGAAGCCCCCCGGAGGCATGAGGAGGGTTCAAACCCAAGGTTGTGGATCTGAGATATGCAGAACCGGCCTCCTTGACACCAGGCCCTACACCACCCCCTGCAGTGTGGACACAGCTCCAAGGAGAAGGGACTACATGTTAACATCTCGGGATAGTGGGGGAGCAAAACAAAGCTGTTGCAGTTTTCTTCCATGCTGAAATCAAAGAACTGAGCTTTCTCTCCAGTATAATAGCGAATATTTACATGAAGCACTTGGTGTGCGTCAGAGTTATGTGAGGTGCATAACCTGGATTATGGCCTCATTTAAATCCCCTCAACCCTACACAGTGGGTACTAGAAGTCAATTACTCTGCAGGCAATACAGAAAAGAATTTCAATGTGGCTCTGAGAAACATCTTAGAAAAAGGCATTTTAGAGACAAGTGGAGCCCATTCTGCAGAGGGGGGCCGTGAGGAGAGCGGGGGTAGGGGGCCGCCTGGGGTTGGCACCGTGAGCGGGTCTCGAGGCAGAGCCCGCTGTGTGCCCAGCATGTGCACAGCAGCCTCTACTCCTACGTAAGCAGGAAAGCAGTTGGTTCTCCTACACAGTAATCTTATCTGCATAGATATTTGGAAGAAAGCTCTAGGGCAGGAAGACAGACTGTTAAGGACACAACTGCATCCAGAGTGGAAAGGTGATTCTGGGAAAAGGGAGATGGCGTGGAAATCCATTGTCCTGCTTGACGCAGGACCTTGTTTCTCCCTCCTCTGTTTAAACCCACCTCTCGGGAGCCCGTGAAGCCTTTCTGGAGCTTGACTTCTGGTTGCGCTTATCAGAAGAGGAGGCTGGCAGAGGAAAGAACTTATTTCATGAAAGACACTAAATGTGTTGACTTAGTACCTTTATTGGGCTTCCCTGGTGGCTCAGATGGTAAAGAATCTGTCTGTCAATGAAGGAGATATGGGTTCAATCCCTGGGTCGGGAAGATCCCCTGGAGGAGGGAATGGTAACCCACTCCAATACTCTTGCCTGGAGAATCTCAAAGACAGAGGAGCCTGGAGGGCTATAGTTATGGGGTCAACCCCAGTCCATAGGGTCACAAAGAGTCGGACACAACTGAGCAACTGACACTATAGTACCTTTATTCTTTCACAGAACACTATATCGTTTCTGTTTATTCACTGCATCATTACAAGGCTGAGAGGGAGGCTTCACACGTTTGCAGGGGCCGGACCATTCACAGGACGTTCCAGAGGCTGCACACAGATGCAACGGAGCTGGCCTCAGGGGCCTCGGGGACCCCGTTCTTGGCAATGGACCACCGGTCCCAGCTCCTGGAAGCAGCATTCTCGCTTCAGGGCAATGATCTGAGGCTGCACTGAAGCTGTAAAGCCTTCGAACTCCACACTAACGTTAACGTGGTCTCTTCCCCGAATCTACCACTTGGTGGTGCCCCCTCCTCCCCTGCTAGTGATAACAACCAGAGGAAAAGCCAAGTGACAGACCTGTGTGTGGTGTGATGGGGGACCTCAGGTCAGAATCTATTCCAACGTGTGGCCTGTGTCCCCCGGACGAGCGAATCGTGACGCTTTTGCAGGGAAATGAGGAGAGCAGCCCACCCAGTCCTTTCACCACGTGCTGCCCGTTCTAGCAGCTTCACAGAACGCACTGACCCCCCACGGTAGGCTGTGACTCGCTTTGCACACGTGTCGGGGTGGCTGGTATCAAAGCTGTTTTGGAATTTGGGGGGAATACGGGAATACGGAGAAAGAGAAGCCTCTGAAGTCACCACAGGGCTGATAACCTGCCGCCAAAGAGGCTACTCTTCTCCTCCCACTGGAAGTGACCTAAAACCTTGGGGGTGGATACAACTTCAGCCTGAAGCCCAGGACCAGTGGCTTAAGAAACCAAGCTTAAGAAACCCCTGGAAGGCAGGCATCCTGAAGACTAGGAATGAAAAACCAGGCCCACCCCATGGCCGCAGTCCCGGTGTGGGGCCGACCGACGAACCACAGCCCGGAAGCCTCTGGAGGGCGCAGGGGAGCACAAGGAGGCCGGGGCACTGCACGTGGCTGCAACAGGGCAGATGGGGTTCAGTCCTATTCGTGAGCATGCAAGGGTCTGAGAAAAGCCAGCTGTGCCTTTTACGAAGTCCTTCCCAACGCGCTCTTCCCGACCTCACCAGGACAGTGGCTCCGCTCTCCTGGTACCCACCTCTCCCGCCTCACCTGGATTCTTCCTTTAAATCCACGGATGGGGCGAGGACACCAGCCTACAGATGGTGCAGAGCTCAACCAGTCACGTTTCTACCAGTTCCACCCTGTCCAAGCTGCCACCATCCAACCTGCACAGAAGTGACACACAGTCACACTTGTTTGCGCAGAAATAAGCTCAACTTGCGTTTCTTTCCCAGACCTGACTACCAGCCTCTGCGCTGGCCTCCCCACCTCTGTGCCCACCCCTTCCCATCTCTTCTCCACACCGGCTCTGAAGGGACCCTTGCCCTCTGGGACAGCTGCCCACCACTCTCCGCCTCCCTGAGAAAAAAAGTCAAGTCCCGTCCCAGGGGCCCGTCCTCAGCTGGAGCAGACAGGGGCGGGCCCGTCTACAGATGCACTCCAGGTGGAAAGATGGCCATCTCAGAAGATGCCTATGGCCCAGATAACTCCAGTCAAAGTGTTACTCCCTCGTTCGTGTCTGACTCTGCGACTCCATGGACTATAGCCTGCCCGGCCACTCTGTCCATGGTATTTCCTAGGCAAGAATCCTGGAGCGGNGGGGCAGGCCTGTCTACAGATGCACTCCAGGTGGAAAGATGGCCATCTCAGAAGATGCCTATGGCCCAGATAACTCCAGTCAAAGTGTTACTCCCTCGTTCGTGTCTGACTCTGCGACTCCATGGACTGTAGCCTGCCCGGCCACTCTGTCCATGGTATTTCCTAGGCAAGAATCCTGGAGCGGGTTGCCATTGCCTTCTCCAGGGGATGGATCTTCTCAACCCAGGGATCAAACCTGTGTCTCCTTATTGGCCAACAGATTCTTTACCGTCTGAGCCACCGGGGAAGTCCAGACAACTCCAGGGTCAGAGGGAAATGTTTCTTCCCCAAACAAGGACACACTTATTCCGGCTTTAAATTCCTCCCTGGGATTAACAGACCAATACCTCCAAATACATGGTTAATAATGAAAGGGATTAATTTAATTAGACACAAGGCAGGGCCCTCCAACATAATTACATATTTTTACTGGCCTGAGTAGACAAGAAACTACAGACTAGAACAGTCAGTAGACATGTGTTTAATTCCATCAAAGAATGAAAGCTTCTACCAGATATAATTAACATGTGTCTTAAAAAGCAAGCTCCCCAAGGTCAGCAATCTCATGTTTCAAGCCCTGTTTTCCTTTAAAGCAAATAATTATATGCATAAGAGCGTCCATGTGGCTCAATCCAGATTTAAACAACTGAGAGTACATTTCTGATCTCTATTCACTCTCGTCCTGTTCAAGTGAAAACTCCTCTGGCATGCTTTAAATTTTATCTCCAATAATTAAACATGATCTTAATATGCTAAAACCTTTCAAAACTCTTTGAATCCATTGTTTACTTTGTCCCCCTAAGTTTCTATTCTGACTGTGGGACTTAAGGCCTTTCCTTTTAATGACAGAGGGGTGTGTTCAGCATAAAAATAATAATTTCCACTGAGATCAACTAAAAATGTCAGGGGGGATAAATGTATCATGGTTTCCTATTATCGGAACCAGACACAAGTGGCAAGAAACTGTTAAGATAAATCCCAGATAAATTGCAATTCAAATTAAGCACAATGAGGAAGCTCTGCCAGAGGCCAAAACACAGTTCTCCCGGGTAACACGTTTAAGAGCTCATTTAGGGAAATATACCTGGGATGGAAACCCTGGCCCCCTCCTCCGTCGAGGAGCCTCAGGGTGGGTGCTGGGCGGTGTGGTTTTCTTCCAGGGGCACTTGCCTGGCTGTCCTAATCACACAGGTCAAGCACCTCTCCCCTCCGGTTCTCAGAGCCACGGAAAAGGGGGAAGACGGAGCGAACAGGGCACGCGGCGGTAGTACTACTACAGCGCGCGGCTGCTGTGTACACACACGTCTCAGGATGACCGCCGACCGCCTGGCCTGGGAAGTTTTCTACTACGTAGAAAGAAACACACCGAGAGAATAGGTCGTCTCGGTGAAGCCGGAACTTCCTCCCACCAGAAAAAAAAAAAACCATATGGGAGCGGTGATCACCGGCCAGAGAGGCCAGTTCGGGTCACAAGGAAGCTCACCCGGTACGGGGGTGGGGGTGGGGTGGGAACTTCCCCTAAGTAACCCCCCGTGGGGGACCGGGTAAGAGGTGGAGGCAGGCCAGGGAACTTCCAGGGGTTCCAGGGAGGAATAGAGGTGGGCGCCCCGGCCAGCGCGCGGGATGCGCAGCGCCGTCACCAACCGGCCACCTGCCGCAGGACCACCCCGCGTCCCCCCCGGGGCTGGCTCCGGGCGCGCGGCCGATGACACGTTGCGGACCTCGTGGCGGGGTGGGGTGCTCCGTTGTGCGCCATGTAAGGGAAGATCTCCCGGATGCCCGCCGAGTCCTGTGCGCGCCCACCCACCCGCTCCGGCCCCGTGACCACCGGTGCGTCCCGGCGCCCAGTGCCAGGCAGGGCACGCGTGGCACCCACCCCGAGGCGCCAGGGCGCCCACGCTTACTCACGGGGTGTTGCATCATGCACCACGCCGCGTCTTCAGGGAAGCAAAATGGACTCCGTATCTGAGACAGCCGCATGGGCACCGGCCGCGCGCACCGCCCGCCCGCCTGCCAGCCCAGCCCGCGCGCCCACCCAGAGAATGCCAGCGCCCCCCCGGCCCCCCGCGCGAGCGGGCCCCACGCTGCCCAGCCGCGGCCCCCACGCAGCGCCGGGATCACCCCCCCACCCCACTCTACGAAGGTGACCCGGACTCGGCAGGCCGGGCACTCACCGAACCGGCAGGGCGGCAGGAAGCGGGCAGGACCGTCGCTGGACAGACGCCCTAGCCAGGGCTGGACTGATGGACGCTCGGTCGGACGGAGGCGCAGCTGGACTGGACGGACTCTCGGCCGAGGATCGGCGGGACTGCCCGATGATCTGGCAGAGGCGCGGCGCGCGGGATCGGAGGCTGGGGTAACCGACAGCTGGTGGTCCAGCTCTCCGCTAGCAGTGGACCCGCCGCTCACACCTGCCCGCGCGGAGTGAATGAAGTGTGGAGGGCGGGAGGCATCCGGCGCGCGGGTTTCATCAGCCGCGCCCCGCGCCCGCCCTCCCCGGCGCCCGCCGCCCGGGCCAGCGGGCCCGCGTCATCGCCGGGCACCAATGGCAGCGCCGCGCGGCCGCGGCTCCGGGGGCCGACCGCGGTGGGGGCGGTGCGCGGGGCGGGGCTCGGCTGCTTCGCGCGCGGGGCTGGCCTGGGATTCCCCCGCGGTGGGCGGCGCTTGTGGACTCGGTGGCGGACGCCCGCCCCTACCCGCAGCCCCGCCCCCACCCCAGCGTGGACCAAGCTGGTGCGACACCCACCCCCGCCGGCCTGTCCACCCCAGATCACGGGCACCAGCTAGCGGACAGACACCGCGCTCGCGGCCAGTTTGCCTCCTCTTAAATGAAAATACTGGGGAGACACGTGAAGGTGTTTTGGTTTTAAGTATTATTGTAAATCTTTTGTCATCGGAATATTTATGACTATTGCCTATTTTTAATAAATAACACATCCTCGCTCCTTGTCAGGAAGGACCAGAAAGCCCGAGTCCGCCTGTGCCCCGGCGGCGGGACTAGCTCCTGCCCTTGCAGGCATATCACCGAGATTACTTCCGTACCTGCTGTCCCCCGGAGGGAGGTAGCAGAGAGCGCTCACTTCGCGGGCTTCCTCTTTGCTCCAAAAACCCAAGCAAGAACCACGATCTCTAGAACTCCAGTAACCTTTGACATGAAAGAGGTAAGTAGGTCATAAATTAGTTCTCCCGGCCTCCTAACTTTGTAGGAAAGAAGGAAAAACCATAGCGTGGTGTCCACGACCTTCAAATCCTTTCCACACTTCCTACCCGCCTGCCCTCCGCCCCCAACAAATGTCCTTGGTCAGTAATGGGGGCTTATTGTCAGCAATATTGTCACAGAGTGCTATACACTAGTACTAGCCATTTATAAAGCATGTAACTGCAGGGTGCCAGCTTCAGAAATGTTTTCATGAATGCATAAAAATAGGTTAGTATTTGCAAGGCACTTTGAACAGGGCTGGAGAATTCCATGGACAGAGGAGCCTGGCAGGCTACAGTCCATGGGGTGGCAAAGAGTCGGACAGACCTGAGGGACTAACACTTTCACTTTCCCACTTGGAACAGTGCTCCAATCATAGTGACTGACTGCATAGGCATTGTTTTAAAACAGTACATTTCAATTGGAACTGTCTGTTGGTGACGTGATGCTCTCAAGTTGCATTAAGAAGGTCTCCTGTGCGGAGGTTCTTCCTGAATCCCACAGTCTCCTTAACGCTGACACAGCCAGACAGAAAGAAGCCTGGTGTGAGTCAAGGACCACCCGCTTTGCCTTTGCCCTTGATTTGGATTTGAATCTGAATTCTACCATTTCCCTTGTGGCTCATCTGGTAAAGAATCTGCCTGTAATGCGGGAAACCTGGGTTCAATCCCTGGGTTGGGAAGATCCCCTGGAGGAGGGAATAGCTACCCACTCCAGTATTCTGGCCTGGAGAATTCCATGGACTGTATGGTCCATGGGGTTGCAAAGAATCGGACACGACTGAGCGACTTTCACTTCTACCACTACATTCCCGTAAGGTTTTCTGCAAGCTATCTCACCTCTGTTTGGAGCTTATAAACCTGTGTTCTTAGCAGACTATCCGTTAGTGCCTGAAATATGATTGTGGGATTTTTTTTTTAAGTAAAACAGAATTTGGAAGAAAAGCTATGTCCAACCTAGATAGTATATTCAAAAGCAGAGACATTACTTTGCCAACTAAGGTCCGTCTAGTCAAGGCTATGGTTTTTCCTGTGGTCATGTATGGATGTGAGAGTTGGACTGTGAAGAAGGCTGAGCGCCGAAGAATTGATGCTTTTGAACTGTGGTGTTGGAGAAGACTCTTGAGAGACCCTTGGACTGCAAGGAGATCCAACCAGTCCATTCTGAAGGAGATCAGCCCTGGGATTTCTTTGGAAGGAATGATGCTAAAGCTGAAACTCCAGTACTTTGGCCACCTCATGGGAAGAGTTGATTCATTGGAAAAGACTCTGATGCTGGGAAGGATTGGGGGCAGGAGGAGAAGGGGACGACAGAGGATGAGATGGCTGAATGGCATCACAGACTCAATGGATGTGAGTCTGAGTGAACTCCGAGAGATGGTAATGAACAGGGAGGCCTGGCGTGCTGTGATTCATGGGGTCGCAACGAGTCGGACACGACTGAGCGACTGAACTGAACTGAAAACAGAATTTGATGGATTGTAGAAATGCTCTGCTTGTGTGGCCCAGACATGGAACATAGAGTTAGTATTTGTAAATTCTGAGATCAAGTGTTCCAGGCCCTGGTGGATGTATGGGTCATCGTAATCCAGGAGATTTTCGGCAATGTGCCCAGTTCAGCAGTCCCACCCAGCAGGCTTCGCCTTCAGAAAAGCAATAGGAGACCCTCTGTGACAAGGCCCTCTAGCTAGCAGCTCCCTGGTAGGAAAGACCTACTGTGAACCGGCAGAAAACTAATTATGCTCGGAGGCCACATAGTCTCAAGACTGCAGGACCAAAGGGAGGCACACACAGCCAGGCCCTGGCGCTGACATCGCTGAACTCTTCACTGCAGAAGACCCATGCCTCCGTTGGGGTTATTTAGCAATCTGTTGCGATTTCAGTGTTTCCCCACAATTGTTCTCCTCCCTCTTGGCCCGTGTGCCCAGTGTGGAAGGTGGGAAAGCCGTCGAGGTTCTCCGAAGCCTCCTTGTCTCTATCAGTGCAGTGTTGAAGCTGTGCTGCCAACACGAGGAGCTCTGGCCCTAGATGGGGACGGATACCAAGGCCCAACTACAGAAGGCTGGTATCCCCACTGTGAGCAGAGAGGCCAGGAGGCGCAACAGCTCTCTGGCATCAGCTGCACGTGGCCATGAGCCTGGGTTGCCTCCCCTGTGAAAGGAGGGGTCAACAGCTCAAGCAGCCCCCGACCTGCAGCCCCCGACCTCGTCTTCCTTTCCTCTGCGCTTCTACTGTCCCTTCCGCCACCTTCTCATGGGAAGATATGAAATCGAAGAACGTGTCACCAGCCCTGGAGCCAGGTTTCTGATTCTCTTCCATTTCCCCTCAACCAGGAAAGGCCCCCACCTGTGAATCCTGGGGTTCTGTGTGGCCCCCGGAGACTGCTCCCCGGACAGATCATTGTCATTTGTGAAACTGTTAGTTGTTCAGTCATGTCCGACTCTTTGCAACCCCATGGACTGTAGCCCACCAGGCTCGTCTGTCCATGGGATTTTCCTGGCAAGAATACTGGAGTCGGTAGCCATTCCCTTCTCCAGGGCGTATTTCTAACCCAGGGATCAAACCCATCATTCATGGGGCTTAGCTTATTCCTGCAGGGATTTGATTTGACAAAAACCATCCCGTTCTTTGGATTTCTAAAAGGGCGTGCCGCTTGGTATCGTGATACACCATTTTCAGTCAAGCCTAGACACTGGTGACTGCACTCTGAAAGCTCTCATCACAGATAACGCTTTCCTGCTATATTAGGGTAAAAAAGGAATGAGGTCTCAGCTTACCCTATCAACCCGGATGTTTCATCAGGGCCTTTCCTGGTAGCTCAGATGGTGAAGAATCCACCTGCCAATGCAGGAGACCTGGGTTTGATCTATGGGTTGGGATGATACCCTGGAGAAGGAAATGGCTATGCTATACTCCAGTATTCTTGCCTGGAGAATCCCATGGACAGAGGAGCCTGGTGGGCTACAGTCCATGGGTTTGCAAAGAGTCAGACACAACTGAGCGACTAACAGTTTGACGAATGACAATGATCTGTCCATGGGTTACAGGCCACGGGGTTGCAAAGAATCAAACACGACTGAGCAACTAACACTAACATTGCAGATGTTTCTAACTTGGTCAAGCAAAAGTACAAACCTTATGCAAAGGCATTTCAGGTTCTAAACATTCTGCCCATATCCTTCGACATCCCTTCCTACCTTGAGCTTCTGTGACCTCACAGTCTTAAGATTAGGTCTCCAAGTTTGCCTTTTGTGCTGAACGTCCCTGCTCAGAGCATGGGCCGTCATGGCAATAGTGCAGTGGCCTAGAACACAGACAGTAGAGACAGAGCATCTGTGGGACTGGCACCAGGTAACTGAGGCTCTCTGGGCCTCAGTTTTCTCATCTGAAAAATGAAATCGCTAAGGAGCTGCTGAAAGAGTTGAGATAATGAGAGCCCCCTGTGAAGTGCCTAGCTCATAATAATATGACTCTATAAAGGCTACTGATTACTGTTAGTATACTCATCAATGATTTTCACCTAACACATGCTCCACTGATACAAGCAAATACCAAAGGGATGACTTTATCAGCACTTGTTTTATTCTTTGACTCCTAAGAGCAGTCACTAGGGAGGGGTGGGGGGGAGCCACAGGAGCAGTGGTATTTACAGATAGCTTTTCACAGTGTACCAACAGCACACCCTCCCTAAGTTGGCATGCGGGTAGGAACTAGCCCGCAAGCCCATCTGCAAGAGCTTTGCTAGAATCCAGAGCATGGGCAACTCGGAAGAAGGACATTACTGCGAGCAGGCTCTCACGTGCTCCGCTGTTGATGTTTTGTGCCAAATAATACTGTGTTTCAGGGGGTCACCCTGTGCATGGAAGGGATGTCTGCAGAGTCCTTGGTTTCTACCTATTGGGCACCAGTTGCACCCTTCCACAAGCAAAAATGTCCCTCGATGTCGCAAACAGCCCCTAGAAGGCAGAAATTGCCCTCCCTCCTTTGAGAGCCACTGGCCTAGAGGGACGTCTGATCGTCTTGCACTGGGTGCTGGACGAATAGAGATGGTGCCGTCCTGACAGGCAGGGTTCAACCTCAGCTGGTCAGCGCCAGTTCACCCGAACCACTGTTTACCGCTTCTAATGGACTGGTGCCTACAACATCATGCTTGTTAAATGTGCTTCTTACAATTCCTGCATGGTGGTGAGCCCTAGCTGGGGGTTTCTTTAAAGAAGTAAAGATGAAAGCAGATCTTAGTTGTTCGTGTAGCAAAGACAAAGTTCATTCCAAGACCATCATGGCAGTACTTGCCTGGTGGTCTAGCAGTTAAGACTCCACCGTGCTGCCTGGTCAGGGAACTAAGATCTCACATGCCAAAAAAAAAAAAGGGGGGAACATAGAAGTAGTCAAGTGGAAATTATTCTACCTCAAAAGCATCCAATTATTCCCCGATATGGACTTCTCACCCACCACTACCTTCTCTCCCATCTTTCCCAATCATAGTACAGAATGACATTGTAGACAGCTTGTCATGAAGGATGGTCAAAAGCTATTCATCTACTTTTGGACTTTTGCAGAGCAACTTTTACAAGGTGATTCTCTTCCAGGTGTCTCTGTAAATAGAAATACACCTCTTTTGATGATGTACCTTAGGCTCCGGGGGTAAGGTACACACCCCATATTTCCCTAGAGGATGGCTTCAGATTTTGGGTCCCAGAGTGCTGGCAGTGGGGATGGCCACCTGTTATTAAAAGACAGGCATCCAGAAGTGCTGCCCCTAATATCTGATCTGTGTCCATAGAAGTCCCCCAACATGGGATGAGGGGGAGGAGAGCAGTCAAGTAACTGGGGTACCTATGGATTCAGGACCAAGGGAAAGATGAGAGATAAGTCAAGTTGTGTTACTGCCTGAAATGAGCCCAGTTGCCAAGTAGAATCACACAGCCACCATAAGCAACAATCCAGACCACGTGTTCTTCATGTGTTACCACCATCCGGCTCCAGCAACAGCTCTGGGCACACCTTCCTGCCCCAGGTAGGGAGACAAGCCTGGCATCCAACTGTGCTGGTTTTGCCGCATGGTTCAAGGACACCATGCCATAGGCCAGCACTGCCTGTGTTCCCACTGCCAAGAGGAACTGTTCTCATTTACCCTTCTTTTAATCAGTCTCCTCTCCCATGGACTGAAGGATGCCATATGAGAAAACTGGCTGTAAAGAGAAAAGCCCTTCCCCTTCCAGGCCAGCCTTGACCCGGACATGTGGACTCTCCCCTTTGGTTGGCTGCTTCCCAGAAGTTTCCACACCGAATCGCTTCATGCAGCCCAACCCCACACCCTCCCACTAGGTCAAGCTTGATAACTCAGCACAGTGGTGATACCAAGCTGGGACCTCTGCTTTGCTTGTTTTGAGAAGAATATTCTTTCTCTTATTAAGTTTCCTATGTGTCACCAGACAGAATTAGTCATTAGTTACCCTGAATAGCTTATTACTTAACCATTGATCATTCATCAGGCTGACTGAGTGGTGTTCTAAGTGATTGTCACAAGGAACAAAGAAATATAAATTTCTTCTTTTCTTTCTCTGGGGTTGGGGTGTGGGGTGCGGGGCGGAGGTTCTCTGTTCTCATATAGAACTCTCAAGGTTTTTTTTTTTTAGCTATGTATTTTTTAATATAAATTTATTTATTTTAATTAGAGGCTAACTACTTTACAATATTGTATTGGTTTTGCCATACATTGACATGAATCCACCACGGGTATACATGTGTTCCCCATCCTGAACCCCCCTCCCACCTCCCTCCCTATCCCATCCCTCTGGTTTATTCCAGTGCAACAGCCCTTAGCACCCTGTCTCATGCATCGAACCTGAACTGGTGATCTGTTTCACATATGACAATATACATGTTTCAATGCTGTTCCCTCAAATCATCCCCCCCTTGCCTTCTCCATCACAGCGCTGTATATAATATCCAGGTCATGGAAGCAACCTAGATGCCCATCAGTAGATGAATGGATAAGAAGGTTGTGGTACATATATATAATGGAATATTACCCAGACATTAAAAAGAATACATTTGAATCAGTTCTAATGAGGTGGATGAAACTGGAACCTATTATATAGAGTGAAGTAAGTCAGAAAGAAAAACACCAGTACTGCATACTAATGCATATATATGGAATTTAAATGCTCATTTTCACTATATTGATTCTTCCAATCCTTGAACACGGTATATTTCTCCATCTATTATCAAGTTTTTTAAGTACTGTGTGAGGAGAAGGTGGAGAGAGTAGCATGGAAATATATACATTATCATATGTAAAATAAATAGCCAGTGGGAATTTGCTGTATGACTGAGGGAGCTCAAAGCCATGCTCTGTGACAACCTAGAGGGGTGGGATGGGGTGGGAGGAAAGTTCAAGAGGGAGGGAACAAGTGTATACCTGTGGCTGATTCATGTTGATGTATGGCAGAAACCAACACAATAGTATAAAGCAATTTTCCTTCAATTAAAACTAAATAAAATTTATTTTTAAAGCCCTATATGCAAAATGTTGACATAGCAGTCAATTTAACTGTTGACTTCCTAATTAGCTATAGGTAGAATTTTTTAAAGTGAAGGAAAAATACCTTAATTGACACTATGGCAATTTAAATAAGTTTACAGTGGCGCCTGACCTTCCATCTCCCCATTCATGGGATGTACTGCCGTTCAAAAGGAACAATTAGATGCAAATAGATGTTGGCAGATACCTGAGTAGCACTTCCACTCATTCTTATACTCATTCACCCCTAAAGAACGAAAGAGCACGCAAATGCCTGCGGCAGCCAGGTTCCCATCCTCTCACCTGGCGAGCATCCTCTTGTTCCGCCTCTGACTTATGTCATCACTGACCCCCTCATCTGCACATCTTTCCTCGTCCAGCCCCACTCATTCCCAGCATTGACTGCCACCTACCCATCACAGGTGATTCCTCAGGAGCCTTCTTCTCCAAGTTGGGTACCTCTCCTCACAGTGAGCCGACCTTTCCAGGCTGGCATTAGCATTCCACCCACATAAAGGAAGGAAGCAGGCCATGGGAGACCCTGTGTACCAGTTATGACTCGGTTGTTTTTCTGGTGCCCGAAATTACGCACAGAGCACCCAGGTCTAAAGCAAACACTTCTCAGATGAAATCCACAGCGACTGAGCATACCAGAAGATGTGAGTTCTTACTGTACTATTGTTCGACCATTTTGTTTTGCTGTCGCACAGTCTATAACGATATGGAGATCATTCATTTTGCATTCTCTCCTGTGCCACACGCATCTGGTAATAAGAATAAACAAATCAGCTCTCCTGCCCACAGGTCAGTGTCTGGGAAAAGGTGGGCTGCTGATGACTCATGACTGGAATCTGTGTGTCCACTCACCTCTGCCAATGTTGCTGGACCTTCAGCACCCACGCTGGGAACTTTCCCTGTGCTTTCCACTCCAAAGACAACAGAAGAATATATATATGTGAAAGTGAAAGTCACTCATTCATATCCGACTCTTTGCGACCCCATGGACTTATAGAGTCCATGGAATTCTCCAGGCCAGAATACTGGAGTGGGAAGTCATTCCCTTCTCCAGGGGATCTTTCTAACCCAGGGATCGAACCCAGGTCTCCTGCATTGCAGGCAGATTCTTTACCAGCTGAAACCACAAGGGAAGCCCAAGAATGCTGGAGCGGGTAGCCTATCCCTTCGCCAGTGGATCTTTCCGACCCAGGAATCGAACCAGGGTCTCCTGCATTACAGCCGGATTCGTTACCAACTGAGCAATCAGGGAAGCTGAAATATACATATATATACATAAATTCCCTGTTCTCTGCCAAGTAATTCATCAAAACAGTCTTTTAGGATGTTAAGAGGATAATTGAGCATATGTGCTTTTCGAACTTGGGTTCCCTGAAGAAATAGTTTAAACCCCATCAGGCCCACCTTTTATTAATACTTGCACACCTTGTATATCCTTTAAAAGCACCAGTTTGCTTAACTCTCAAAGAAATCCCACAAGGTGAGGATTTTAATTTCCTTTCCTGCAGAAGAGGAAACTGGACGTTCAGAATGTTAAATGACTTTCCCAAAGGACTTCAGTCTAAACCCAGGTCCTTTCACCACACTGTAGGGCCAGATGAACTCAGTTCTGCCCTAAATTATACACTTAGCTGGAAAAGCTGTCTGAAGAAATAATGGCAGAGATTTTCCAAACTTGATGAAAAAAGATCAACTTGTAAATCCAAGAAGCCCAGCAAACCAGAAGCAGGACAAATACAAAGAAAAACAACCATAGTCAAACTGCAGAAATCCAAAGGGAAATTCTTTCAAGCAACCAGAGTCGGGGAGGGGGGAAAATGACACGTCACAGAAAACATGGATTCTCAGCAGGAGCAAAGGAGGCCAAAACAGTGGCTGATATTTATAAAAACGAACAAAAACCAAAAACCAAAATGTGAACCCAGAATTCTGTATGCAGCAAAAATAATGCTAAGTGTGAAATAAAGACATTTTCCACTAAAGAATTGTGAGAACTCAAGCCCAGCAGACTTGCAGTAGCATTTCTTAATGCTAAATATGCTTTTCAGGCTAAAGGACAATTGTAATGCACTGAGCCCTGGATCTGCAGGAAGTAAAGGGAAGTGCCAGGTCTGAGAACCTGCTCCAGGTTACATGTTTCTGAACTTTGGAAGCAGTCATTTGAGTGGTAAATGAGAGAGTTTGGGGAAAATAGTGAAAACTAAAATATTTTAAAGCAATGAAGAAATGTATGTCATAAGGAATTGTTTTCTCATTTTTATACTGCTTAGGATTTTTCCCTGGGTGATTGTTCATTTTTTTAATTTTATGATTTTTGTCGTACAAACTTTGCGTTTTTACCTAGTTAATTTTCCTTCTGTTGTTCCTTTAATTGCTCTTGTCCTTAGAAAGCTTTTTCTGACCAGAGATTAGTGAGTCACTCAGATAATGTGTGATCTTACTGTTTCTTTTTTATTCAATTAATTAGTTTATCCCAAATTTCTTCTAATGCTCTGAAGTGAAAACACAGGTCAGGTCAGCCCCCAACACCATTTGTTGAATAATCCACTCCTTTGCCATTGACTTTACTGGTTACCCACTCCAGTATTCTTTCCTCTTCTTCCATGGACACAGGAGCCTGGCAGGCTACAGTCCATGGGGGTAGCAAAGAGTCAGACACAACTGAGCGACTAACACTTTCTTGCCATTGATTTATAAGTCATTTGTTATATATTAAGCTTAAGTTTTTAGGTTCTACTTCTAAGCTATTTACGCTCTCTTGTAGATTTATTATTAATTATGTATTACCCTGCTTTCCTTTGGACAGTTTTATGATGTAGTTCAATGCAAAGCAGTTACACACTTCCCTCTTCCCGTTTCTCCTTTTCAAATTCTTACTCTTCATATTTGTTTATTCTTAGAATCAGGCTTCCCTGGTGGCTGAGATAGTAAGCAATCTGCCTGCAATGTGGGAGACTCAAGTTTGATCCCTCGGTCAGGAGGATCCCCTGGAGAAGGGTATGGCTCCCCACTCCAGTATTCTTCCTATAACACACGTAACCCTGGAATAGTGGAATTTCTTTTAAATGACAAGCTAATTTAAGAATAACGTGCACCTTTGCTATGGTCCATTTTACAAACAGTAATGAAAAATGTAGTTCATTACTCTCACCTTAAGATTCAGGCAAGGAAATAAAGCTGAGAGCCTTCTAAAATTAGTAAACTTAGTAGGAGACACCCTCTCCTGTATTCACCTGAGATCCAAAAGAAATAAAAACTAACAGGCAGAAGGAAACATGGGGAAAGCTGCCTGGCTTGAAACTGCAGTTTTTGAGAGAGAGAAAAAGCCCCACTAGAAAGTTCATAATCTCAATTTGGTTCCTGCAGAAATTTTGTTGGAGGTACATACTACTTGTGAGACTGAACAACCTCAAGTCAGAATTAAACTTAAATTAATTCCAGATTAGCAGTGCCCTCCAGGTGTTGGCAAAAGCAAGCACAAATCAACTAAAACCTCAAAGAATTCTCACAGGTAAGTGTCTAAGAGAAATAAACAACTCATAATAATAAATAGAATAATCAAACACCAGAAAAAGTCACCATTAGTGAAATAAATAGTAAAAGAAACAGTCTCTCAGTCATGTCCAACTCTTTGCGACCCCATGGGCTGTAGCCTACCAGGTTCCTCCATCCATGGGATTTTCCAGGCAAGAATACTGGAGTGGGTTGCCATTTCCTTCTCCAGGAGATCTTCCTGACCCAGGAATTGAACCCAGGTCTCCCACATTGTAGGCAGACGCTTTACCATCTGAGCCACCAGCAAAATTCTAAGAGAAATAAACAACTCATAATAATAAATAGAATAATCAAACACCAGAAAAAGTCACCATTAGTGAAATAAATAGTAAAAGAAACAATTGAAGCAAATGTTGCAAAACTTCAGATAGAAAAATACCAGAGCCAGGATAACAACCATACTTAGCATTATGAAATAAAATGAAGAAGTTTGAAAAAAAAATAGAATGGAGCTCTGAAAATGAAAAATATAATCACTGAAACTAAAACTCAGCTGGTGGCACCCATTAGGATGACTGTTAATAACAAATGTTGGTGAGACTATAGAGAAACTGGAATTTTTGTATCCTATTGATAGGAATGTGGAATTGTACAGCTGCTATAGAAAACATATGGGCTCAGCTGCTTAGTCATGTCCTACTCTTTGCAACCCCATGGACTGTAGCCTGCCAGGCTACATAAAATAATTTTTCTAAAAAGTAAAATTCAGTTCAGTTCAGTTCAGTCGCTCAGTCGTGTCCGACTCTTTGCGACCCCATGAATCACAGCACCCCAGGCCTCCCTGTCCATCACCAACTCCCGGAGTTCACTCAGACTCACGTTCATCGAGTCAGTGATGCCATCCAGCCATCTCATCCTCTGTCGTCCCCTTCTCCTCCTGCCCCCAATCCCTCCCAGCATCAGAGTCTTTTTCAATGAGTCAACTCTCACAATTTTAACATAAATAGTTAATTCTTTAAAATCTTAAGTGAAGCATCTGCTAACGATGGACTGAGTTATTCGGATCTGACAGTCTTCTGACAATAAGGAAAACAAAAAAAAATGTACCTGCTTGAACGCAAGTAGGAGACAGCAAAGTCACTAGGTCATGATTTAGGGGGAAAAGGGAAGTCCAGGGAGGCAAGGTAAACCAGGTTTGCTATATTCGGGGAATCAAGAATAATATAGCGACGTCCCTTGTGGTTCTGTGGTTAAGAATCTGCCTTCCAAAGCAGGGGACATGGTTTCGATCCCTGGTCAGTCAGTGAACTAAGATCCCACATGCCTTGTCTAAAGAGTCAGTGTGTTCTGGAGCCCACATGCCACAGGAAAGGCGCTGGCAGTAGCATTTCTCAAGATATTTGACAGATTTGCTCACTTCTCATTATAGGAGATTTGGGTTTCCAGAGTTCCTCTTCTATAACACGACCCACCGGGTATTTTGTGTCACCTGGAGTTATTTGCATCACTCTGCGAATACTGGGACTCAAGACTGGCGGCAGATACATTTAGGCCCACACGACTATGCTGTCCTGTGAGCAGTAAAGTCCTTCATCTCTGATCCACGGGTGCGTTTTCTGCCAACTTCTCCAGGCTAACGTGTTAGCTTTCAAGCAAAATAAAACTCTCTGACCTTTCATTGTCGTTCTTGACATCGTCAAGTCTTCAGTTCTTTCCCAAAGTGACCTGTAGAGTTTTGCGGTTCCAATCCAAAACAGCAACAGGACTCTGTGTAATTTGACAAGCTGATTTCTGCAATAAATATGGAAATGTCGAAAGTCAAGAACAGCCAAGACATTCTCTAAGGAGAAAAATGCAAAAGTACACGCTCTACCAGATATCAAGACTAGTTTAAAAATATCATAACCAAGACACTGTGGTATTGGCACAAGCATAGACAAAACAAAACAATGGAAAAGAACAGGATGTCCAGCCACAGTCCTCGGTATATGTGGACACTGACAAGGATGTTCCAGTGGAGCAGCAAAGTTTGGTCTCTTTCACAGTCAGTGCTGTGATAATAGAGCATCCACATGACAACAATATGGGGGTGAACTGTACCTTCTGAAAACATCAATCCCAGGCAGAGCGTGGCTCTAACTATGAAAGGAAAAATAATGACGATAATATGTTTATGACCTCACATAGATAGCAACTTCTTAACCGGGATGTAAAAGATCTCACCATGAAATAAATGACTGATGATTGATCAATTTTCAATAACAACTTCATTGAGATATAACGCATGTGCCATGAAAGTCATCATTTTGACGTGCACCGATCAGTGATTTTTAGCATATTCCAAGGGCTGTGTAGTCATCACTACTGCCTGATTCCGCATTTTCATCACCCCCCAAAGAAATCCATACCTATTTTCAATCACTCCTTTCTCCCCTCCCAGCTGCCCCTGGCAATGACCAAACTACTTTCTGTCCCTATGGATTTGCCTCCTCTGCACATTTCATATAAATAGTCATACAATATGTGGCTTTTTGTGTCTGGATTTTTCACTAAAAGTGTTATGTTCCCAAGGGTCATTTATGCTGTAGCACATACCAGTACTTCATGCATTTTTATTGCTGTGTAATCGTCCATTGAATGGATATACTCACTTTTCTTTATGGTTTCCTAAGTTGAAGGGCACGTGGGTTGTTTGCTTGTTTTGACTTTTCACTTTCATGCATTGGAGAAGGAAATGGCAACCCACTCCAGTGTTCTTGCCTGGAGAATCCCAGGGATGGGGGAGCCTGGTGGGCTTCTGTCTGCGGGGTCACACAGAGTTGGACACGACTGAAGTGACTTAGCAGCAGCAGCAGCAAATGTTCTAACATACACTTCCTGTTTGTGCAGACACTCAAGGTCAGCCAGAATTGAGAGCTTAGGGCCTTCTCAGTTGTTTCCTAGGCACAGACACAGCTCTAGGCACACACACAGCCCTGTGCATGTTTGTGGTCATCTAGAGTCCCAGGAACATATAGAAACTTTTGAGAGCACCCTATGGCTGACATTACTTTGCCAACAAAGGTCCGTCTAGTCAAGGCTATGGTTTTTCCAGTGGTCATGTATGGATGTGAGAGTTGGACTGTGAAGAAAGCTGAGTGCCAAAGAATTGATGCTTTTGAACTGTAGTGTTGGAGAAGACTCTTGAGCGTCCCTTGGACTGCAAGGAGATCCAACCAGTCCATCCTAAAGCAGATCGGTCCTGGGTGTTCATTGGAAGGACTGATGCTGAAGCTGAAACTCCAATACTTTGGCCACCTCATGAGAAGAATTGACTCACTGGAAAAGACCCTGATGCTGGGAAGGATTGGGGGCAGGAAGAGAAGGGGACGACAGAGGATAAGATGGCTGGATGGCATCACCGACTCAATGGACATGAGCTTGGGTAAACTCTGGGAGTTGATAATAGCCAGGGAGGCCTGGCGTGCTGTGATTCATGGGGTTGCAAAGAGCCGGGCACAACTGAGCGACTGAACTGAACTGAACTGATGGCTGTCATGTATCCAATTTTCCCTTTTTTTTTTTTTCCATAGCCTTTTGTTAGCCTCAACTTGTAATGCTTCCTTGTGTGAGTGTTGCTTCAGTTGTGTCTGACTCTTTGCAACCCTATGGACTGTAGCCCTCCAGGCTCCTCTGTCCATGGGATTCTCCAGGCAAGAATTCTGGAGTGGGTTGCCATGCCCTTCTCTAGGGGATCTTCCTGACCCAGGGATCGAACCCACGTCTCTTAAGTCTCCTGCATTGGCAAGTGGGTTATTTACTGCTAGCGCTACCTGGGCAGCCCAATGCTTCCTTAAGCAACTGCAGTGTTAAACAATTATTGCTGATTGTTTTGACAAATACCCTGTCGTTAGGGCTGTTCTTATAGAGGGAGCCCTAAGTCACATCAAAGAAAAAGAAGCCCTGTAAATGGAACTTCTCAGCAGGCTGTCTGACAGGTCAAACAGTGACAGTTCTTGGGGGATGGCCCTGTTGAGAGTTGCCTACTCATTCTGCCCCCTCTAGTGGCTGCTAGGCTGCCAGTTCTCCAACCTGTTCTATTTGTTTTTTCAAGGTGACTGAAGGGAGAACATCTACTCTGCAGAGCTTGGCAGTATTTCTTGATTGGTGAATATTCCTAGACTAAAATTAGGAATTCTATCAAAGACACCACTAAGAAAAGGGAAATGGAAGCCAGAGAGTGGAAGATGGGAATTGTAACACATATGACTGACAAAGAATTGTCACAGGTCTGTAAGATTAACCCTGGGGAAGACAGTGGCAACCCACTCCAGTACCCTTGCCTGGAAAATCCCATGGATGGAGGAGCCCGGTAGGCTGCAGTTCATGGAGTCACAAAGAGTCGGACACGACTGAGCGACTTCACTTTCTTTTTTCACTTTGTAAGATTAAAGAGCAGGTTAGATGCCACTGAATTAAAAGAGACATCGTGAACAGAAGGAATTATTTGGAACACCATCTAAAAGGGCAGAGATGCAAAATAAAGGACTATATCAAACGATAAAGAAGTAAGTGTAATAAGTTCTAGCATATATAAAGAGACAATATTTAAGGACATAAGACTAAGACTTTTTCAGGAAATACAGCTAAGATTTAAATGCTAAAATATCAGAATCCAAGTGGACTTCAATTAAGGGGGAAAGTCCACAACTAGAAACAACACAGAGAAGCTATAGGACACGAAAACTGAAAGGTCTTGAACTTCCCTGGTGGCACACGGATAGGAGTCCACCTGCCAATGCAAGGGACACTGGCTCAATCTTTGGTCCAAGAAAATCCCACATGCCAAGGAGCAGCTAAGCCTGTGCACCAGAGCTACTGAGCTCATTCGCCTGGAGCCTGTGCTCTGCAACCAGGGAAACCACCATTTTGAAAAACCTGCTCCCTGTGACTAGAGAGTAGCCTGCTTGCAGCAATGAAGACCCAGCACAACCCAAAATTAATTCATTCATTAAGAAAGACAAAAGATCTTAAAGGCATCCAAGAAAAAAAGCTAGATTACTTACAAAGAAACGGCAGTGAGAGTAAAATCTTATTTTTCAGTGTCCGTGGTGTTAGAGTCAGTGACTTCACTATGCTCAGAGATACCAAAGAGTTACCCACAGTTCTCTATACTGTCTTTAAAAGCAAAGGTTAAATAAAAACATTTTCTGACTTAAAAACTAGGAGTGGTTTTTCTCTAAGAGACACTCATTAAAAGGACATATTACAAATATATGGAGAAAATATGGTGGAATGTCTGAGGGACAAGAAATTGCGAGTAAAGGTATCAGCAAATATAAATACAGATGGTATAAAATAAAATAGTGTCTAATTTAGGAGTGTGGGTAATAGAGTACAACTAAATTGAGCAACTTCCCTTTCACTTTTCACTGTCATGCATTGGAGAAGGAAATGGCAACCCACTCCAGTGTTCTTGCCTGGAGAATCCCAGGGACGGGGGAGCCTGGTGGGCTGCCGTCTATGGGGTCACACAGAGTCGGACACGACTGACACGACTTAGCAGCAGCAGCAAAATACTGAACAACTGGATGCGTGGCGCTTCGCAGTTAAGAGAACAGATACTAAATACAGCTTTCTTCAGTTCAAATCCCAACCCTGGTACTAATGATCTGGTACGTCTTACCCTGTTTTGTGTGTGCTGTCGCTCAGTCGTATCCAACTCTTTGCGACCCCATGGACTGTAGCCCACCAGCCTCCTCTCCAGGCAACAACACTGGAGTGGGTTGCCATTTCCTCCTCCCGGGGACCTTCCCAACCCAGGGATCAAACCTGAGTTTCCTGCAGTCTGCTGAATTGGCAGGCAGATTCTTTACCACGGCGCCACGTGGGAAGCCTAATTAGGCGAGTTCATTAATATCTCTGTATATCTACCTACTTCTTTTAATATGAGGATAGTAATAGTGTTTTCTCATAGGGTTATTGATGATACTTAAAGTAGTTAACATATGGGGAACCACTTAGAACCACGCTTGATACATAGCAAGTATTTTGTAAGTGCGAGCTATGATTTTCAATAAAGCATTCTCAAGTCCTTGTGTTGCCAGGTAAAATACAGAATCATGGTGGGAGACTTTATCAAACTTCTTTCGACAGCAGTGATTAAGAAAGTAAAAGTACTATTAGCAAGCTTGCTTTGATTGACTCGTAAAACGTGTACCCCACTAATTTAAACTACATAGACTTTTCAAAAATCTACTTCTTAATCTGCACGATAATTCCGAGAAGCAAAAACCAAGCAGGTGTGGCAGATACAGTTAGTTGCCTTCCCAGTCTTCGGTCTGCCTTTCTTGTATGCAAAGCACTGGTTTCTGTGGAGTATGAATGTGTCCAGCTAAGACCCTGACTCTCTCAGGTGACTGTACAGTTATGTGGCCTTAGAATCTAGTTTAGATCATTGAGATTTAGGTGAAGGTCATTGGGTTGGGTTTCTGGAAAAGCCATGTTATGCTTTATGCCTTTAAGGCTAATATGTATGTGTGGTCAGTCATGTCTGACTCTGCAACCCCATGGACTGTAGCCAGGCTCCTCCGTCCATGGGATTTTCCAGGCAGGAAAACAGGAGTGGGTTGCCATTTTCTCCTCGAAGGGATCTTCCCAACCCAGGGATCAGACCCTAGCCTCTTGCGTCCCCTCCCTTGGCAGGTGGCTTCTTTACCACTGAGCTACTTGGGAGGCCTTAAAGCTAACGTGCCTTGAACCTATGTGTTTCCATCTTTTGATTCCGTGTGTGTGTGCTACTCACACCTTCAAAGCTTCTGTATTGTTTACATTTTTCAAGCAACTTTTAAAAATAACAATAATAAAGCAAGATATAGAACTGTTTGCTATGTTCCCATTATAGTTGCAGAACTCTACAGAAATAGCTATTAATATATGTTTGTTTATATGTTATAAACGCCTGATAAAAATACACATTCAGCTGTTAACGGTGAGTGATGGGGAGGCAGTGGGAGAGTAGATGAGGCACTTTTTACATTTTATTTGCTTCCGTTCTGTTTGATGTTTTTACAGGTTTGTATTCTGCTTTTGAAATCTAAAAAAAAATGCATCAGTAAATAAAACATATGCCAGTAAAGGGAAGGGGAAAGAAAGCCATTGCTTTCTAGCTTGGAAGGAAGAAAAGGAGGTCGTTCCAAGACTGGGGAAGAGCAAGGAGACAGGATTGACTCAGGAAAGGGGAGTACGTGGATCCGTGATACTGTGATGTCTGGGGGAGGCGGAGGGGGACACACCCACGTGATGGTGTACACCTCCCCGCGGTGAAGGAGAGACTCAGGGGGCAGGGAGTGGGGAGAAATAGAGATATTGACTTTGGCTGAATGTGCAGAGGGAGAGAGGAGTAGGGGTCCAGCCAGAAGGGCATGAAATAAAGCAAGTACCAAATAAACACCGGAGGGAATGGCCATGTTTTCATTTTTAGATGTGTGCTCCTCAGCTTTATCAGCGACTGTATTTCTGTGAAAACCAGAGTAATTTTCTTGGGTTAGAAACATGTTCTTTAAACTATGGCCATAGGCCATCTGTGCCTCTGCCTAGACGATGCATAGTGAATGCCTCTTCAAAATAGTTGGCTTTCTATTACACTGTATCTCTATAGCAGGACTTGGTAATTAACTTTGCCATAGGAGAGAGGGAGTTGTATTAGGGAAGAGAAAAAAGTTTATATGATAAATTTCAGTGGGATAATAATACGATTTTAAGGAAGACTAACCTGAGAAAACACACAGGAAGCATACTATTTGTGTAAAATAGCCTTAAAAACCCATGCACAATCTCATCTTTGTGGATGCTATGCATAAAGAAATCTTAAAAGAGCAGGCCAAAGTTAGACCAGCTGAACTGGGGTGATTTTGTGTTTTCTGAGAGAAACATAATATACGAGAGACTTATGAACAGCTAAGCTCTTTCTGAAGGAGACACAGATGGTGGCTCTTGTGGGTTTTGCTTCTTATTCCCTTTGAGTGAGAATAAAATTATCATATTTTTGCTCTTCAAGATTCCTCAGAATAAAGCATTAATATACACAGGAAATTAAAAATGAATATACTCAGAAATTTCACTTCTAGGAATTTATCCTTTAGATAGACTCACACATGTGCACAATGGTGGCTATTATAACATTGTTCATATTAGCAAAAAGCTCTGCCTCTCTGGGAAACAGAACTTTGCAGTTGATTAAAGCCCAGAAATTTTACAACTCTCTAAAATGGACAGTGGGGGATGATTTATTTTTCTGTTTAATAGAAGAGACACTTCAATGTTATTATTTTCACCCTGTAGGACTGTGAAGAAGGCTGAGCACCGAAGAATTGATGCTTTTGAACTGTGGTGTTGGAGAAGACTCTTGAGAGTCCCTTGGACTGCAAGGAGTTCCAACCAGTCCATTCTGAAGGAGATCAACCCTGGGATTTCTTTGGAAGGAATGATGCTAAAGCTGAAACTCCAGTACTTTGGCCACCTCATGCGAAGAGTTGACTCATTGGAAAAGACTCCAATGCTGGGAGGGATTGGGGGCAAGAGGAGAAGGGGACGACAGAGGATGAGATGGCTGGATGGCATCACGGACTCGATGGACGTGAGTCTGAGTGAACTCCGGGAGATGGTGATGAACAGGGAGGCCTGGCGTGCTGCGATTCATGGGGTCGCAACGAGTCGGACACGACTGAGCTACTGAACTGAACTGAACTGAGGACATTAGCCAGTTTTCTATCAAAATTCCAATGCTATTTCAGAATTTCTTTTTATCCATTGACTTTATACTTTTCAACTTGCATATTCCCCTTCTTTAATGTATTTTTAAACTTATTTATTTATTCCCTGGCTCTGCTGGGTCTTCGTTGCTGCATGGGCTTTTCTCCAGTTGTGGTGAACAGGGACTACTCTCGAGTGGCAGTGCCTTCTCTTGTTGCAGAGCGTAGGCTCCAGGATGCATGGGCTTCAGTAGCTGTGGGCACCGCAGACTCAGTAATCGTGGTTCCCGGGCTCCAGAGCACAGGCTTAGCAGTTGCGGTGAACAGACTTAGTTGCTCCAAGTTGTCCAGGGATCTTCCTGTATCAGGTGTCTAACCAGTGTCTCCTGCATCGGCAGGCGGACTCTAACACTGAGCCACCAGGGAAGCCCGCGTAGTCCCTCTTGAGCCAACTTTGTCATCCTGGTGGTTTTTTCATTAATGAATTAAATAAAACTTCAGTATATGTGGAGAAATCGTCTCCGATGGTTGTTTTTCTGGTGTGATTGGCCAGCATATTCTGATCCACGGAAAGAAGATGACCCTGGGGCCACGCCTCCCCCTCCCACCTCACAGGTGAAGGGCTTTGGAAATCACGCAACGCAAGGCTGTGAAACTCACTAACCTACATACAGCTTTTGGAAAGTAGGTGAGTTCTGGTCGCTGGACTTTTCCCAAAGCCATTTGCCTCAGGGGTGGGGGTCATTGTGTACTCAACACTTGTCGTCTGTCCAACTGGAAACAGGCCTAACCAGATTCTCAGAAAAAAAATGGTTAACCCGAGGTCTTCAAATATGGAAAGTTAAAAAATAAAACTGCAACGAGAAGCCTGCAAGATGCCATTAAATAGACCTGGACGTTAGTGCCCAGCAAACACCAAGTATTTGAGACGCAGCCCTGTAGCCACTGAATGTAATCAATGGTCTTGATCATGATGAGATCGTACTGCCAGAAATTTTAGGGTCATAGCAGGTCATCTTTCCTTTTATTTGTTTATTTGGCTGTGCTAGTCTCAATTGTGGCATGTGGGATCTTTAGTTGCAGTATGGGAACTCTTAGTGTGGCATGTGGGATCTAGTTTCCTGACCTGCATTGGGGTCTTAGGAACAAAACCACCAGGGAAGTCCATCTTTCCTTTTAAAGGTGAATTTTGGGGAAGAATTTTGCATCTAATGGGTAGCATGGATCTGAGAACTGTCCTACCAAAGGGTCATCAGAGTTCACTCTGAGACTTTGACCCATACTCCACCTCCCAAGGCTGCAGGAATTCCTAACATCCAGTCTGGCTTCCAAATGCTGAACTTCCATGATGGACTTGATCTTGTTTGTGAACCGAGGGCTGCAAATTGATACTATAGAATTTTATTCAGCAAAGTGGCAGTAGTTAAGGCAAGCAGTCCTGGCACAGGTTCAGATAAAGAAGCATCTTCCTGTGTGGCAGGTAGGTGTGTGAATTGCTATGGCTTGTTTTGGCAAGCAGGCAAGCAGTCTGGCAATAAGTTGAATAACTCATCTATCCCTCCAGAGCTCCAAAGAGGGCAGGCAGAAAGCAGTTTTCTCTCCCCTTCGTGGCCTTCCAGATCTCTTTTACTGTTTCTTTCTTGTCCCCACCTGAAATCCCCGGCAGCTGATGTAACCTTTTCTGTCACTTTTAAATTATTTATTTAGTTTTTACTAAATGCAAAAAGGTTTATTTCTTACTCATTTTAAAAGTCCATTGCAAATGGAAAGGCCGAGTCTTCTCATCATAGTGACTCAAATGACAGAGCAACCACCATCTCATATGTTGGTTTCTTGTTTAGTTGCTTAGTCATGTTTTGCAACCCCATGGACCCATAGCCCCCCAGGCTCCTCTGTCCATGGGATTTCCCAGGAAAGAATACTGGAGTGGGTTGCCATGTCCTCCTCCAGGGGATCTTCTCCACCCAGGAATCAAACATAGCTGCACTGCAGGCCAATTCTTGACCACTGTGCCACCTGGGAAGCCTATATGTGTGTGTGTGTATGTATATATATATAATGTTCTTTTCCATTATGGTTTATTTCAGGATTTTGAACATCCCTGTGCTATACAGTAGGACCATGTTGTTCATCCATCTTGTGTATGATAGTTTGCATCTGCTAATCCCAAACTTCCTATCCATCTCTCCTCCATCGCCACCCTTTGGCAAACCCGAGTCTGTTCTCTGTGTCTGTGAGTCTGTTTCTGTTTCAGAGATAAGCTCATCTGTGCCACAGTTTAGATTTAGCATAAAAGTGACATCATATGGTTTTTGTCCTTCTCTTACTTCACTTAGTATGCTCATCTCCAGGTCCATCCATGTTGCTGCCAATGGCATCATTTCATTTTTTTGTGGCTGAATAACATATTACTGTGTATGTATAGTGTATATAGTGTGTGTACATATATATCTCACATCTTTATTTATCTGTCAGTGGGCATTAGTTGCTCCTATGTCTTGACTATTGTAAATAGTGCTGCTGTGAACATAGAAGTGTGTGTATCTTTTCAAATTAGTGTCTTCGCCCAAGCCCAGGAGTGGGCTTGCTGGATCATATGGCAACTCTAGTTTCTTAAGGAACCTCCAGACCATTTTCCATCAACTAGATTTATTCTTGATATCCCAGGACGACATGGTCTGTGTGCTTCATGCACAGCGTTGATTTAACGCCCCTGGTCTCCACGAGGACTGTGGACTCCACATAGTAGCAGGAACCTCTTCTCCACCAGCCCCGAGTCCTCTCCTAAAGACATGTGTGCACATGCAGTGGCCAACGCCATCTGTTCACATCATATTTCAGGTCAGGGGCCACGAAGCCTGGGATGTGGCACCCCAGAAACCATCCAGAGCTCTGGAAGCTTGCAAAGGTCAGAAGGTATCACTCTTGGAGTCTAGAAACAATCTGGGCCACTTAAAGAATCCACCTGCCAACACAGGAGACTTGGGTTCGATCCCTGGTCCGGGAAGTTCCCCTAGAGGAGGAAATGGCAACCCACTCCAGTATTCTCACCTGGGAAGTCCCATGGACAGAGGAGCCTGGTGGGCTACAGTCCATGGAGTCGCAAACAGTTGGACACAATTTAGCAACTAAACAACAGCAAAGATGCAGTAGGAATAAAAAGGGTACATCCACTTTCTCTCATCAAGAGCCCTATCATGTTAAACAAAGGAGTAATACCTCCCAGTCCTGAATTACCTTCCAGAGGACAGCCTTGGGAGAATTTACCAAAGCATGGGCTGTGAGCTACAGGTTCAGGGATCAATCTACCCTTTCCCTTTGGAGCAATGGCAAACGTGGCACATTGCGTGGCAGCTGCTTCTGGAGTGCCCTCTCTCAGCCGGAAAGGACAGGCAGCTTCAGTCTGATAGAATAACACATTTGTGCTTTGCTTGCAGAACGAGCCTCCTCAACACTCATCCAGTTCAAGGTCAAGGTGAAACTGACTCTGGGTTTAACCTCACTCCACAGAAATGGCTAAAAATGCCCCTTCCTATTTGTTAGCTGTCTTCATCTTTTAACTTTAAACCAGAAAAGTTTATGACAGAAGGTTATGCAAGGAAAGTATTTTAGACAAGCCATGGCAAACGAAAACCAAGTCATTACAAGAATTAATCACTGGCCAAAAGCAGTCTGATGTTAACTCCATTACGAGTTTAAAGCAGCTATTAAACCAAGGGCATTGGATTCTTCTAGCTCGTTTTTGCATTCCTGGCTTATCTCCAGCTGGCTTGAAATGCTAACACAATAGCTGAGAAATTAACGGCAAATCCAAACACAGCCCAGATCTGCAGGACTTTGGGGTCTCTGGGATTCTCTGAAACAGTTGTCTCAAGTAAGTAACAGTCCTCAATTCTCAGTAAAAATGTCCTAAGAAGATGGTTTCACTCTAAAGAAGATACAGAAAAAGATACAGGATGTCAAGATGAGGTCTATGAAGCAGACATTTTCTCTGGACTTTGCTGCACGTCCTGTTGAGAGCCCCACCCACCCACTGCACTGGTTAATTAGCGTTTTCTTAATTAGCATCTTTCAATCTTTTTTATGAGACACAAAGCACTCTGAGTAAAGCGTGGCACATCGGGGACCAGGAATGTGGAATTCTAGGTCTGACTTCATCTCTGACTCAGAGGATCTTGGGCAAGTCCTAGCTTCTCTGCCCTCATTTTTTTCTGTCTCTAAAATAATTATGGCTCATCTGTATTATGTGATTTGTTAGGACAAATTTCATGACCACATCGGCGTGAAATCTGGATGATGCTGGGATTGAGAAACGGATCAGACACTCTTGATCGAGATGGTGAAAGCAGAGGCTGGAACCAGGACAGATAACTGACTCCCACCCAGGCTGAGGGTGGCAATCAGGGAGAGCATTATTTTGAAAACATAGCTGTTGTTTGAAATCCGCAGTATATTTGGTTACATTTAACTCAGTAAATCTCACAACATGTTATGATCTATATGGGTATATATTGTGTACTATGATTTTGGATGGGTAAGATAGCTAACGCATTTCACTTCTTAAAGGATTTTTTTTTTTTTTTTATAGTTTATCTACATGAAATCAACCTGGGCTTCATCAATTCTGCTGGAAAAAAAAGAAGATGAAGTATTCCTGGAACCACCAGC
This sequence comes from Cephalophus harveyi, assembly GCA_006410635.1. Classification (NCBI taxonomy): domain Eukaryota; kingdom Metazoa; phylum Chordata; class Mammalia; order Artiodactyla; family Bovidae; genus Cephalophus; species Cephalophus harveyi. The sequence goes on from SJYT01077491.1 coordinate 690,373, forward strand.
AAGCACTCTGGAGAGGATAGATCATTTAATTACATCATTAATTTCCAAGAGATATGCATCACATTTGAGTCTGCAAAACATAACCTATTAGAGGAAGCCCGATTGCAAGTGCTCATAAGAGAGAACACAGAAGACCTCATTCACCAGCCACCTCTCTTCCCTTTGATTTCTAGCTTCCGGAAAGCAGCAGTGTCACCCAGCTGCAAAGTCGTAGGACCACCTCCCGGTGGAATTAGAGTAGAGGCGAACAGGGAGGGTCGTGGGTCCCGCTTTTGCTCTGTGGACAGTGTTTGATGTCTTAAGCCAGGTGATGAGGACGTGTGTGTGTGTGTGTGTTAGTCGCTCAGTCATGCCTGACTCTTTGCAACTCCATGGATTGTACAGCTCCAGGCTTCTCTGTCCATGGGGCTCTCCAGGCAAGAATACTGGAGTGGATTGCCATTCCCTTCTCCAGAGGATCTTCCCGACCCAGGGATGGAACCCAGGTCTCATGACTGGCAGGCGAATTCTTCACCACTGAAGCCCTGATGAGGGCATGGGCATCTTATTACTCTTTATTCCTATTCTTAGCATATCTTAAACACCAAGATAGTATATTATTTTTAAGGAAAACAGACCTGGCTCTGCAGGCTTTGCAAAGTGATTCAGTCATCTTAAACTATTTAGGTCTGTGTACTCTTTCTGGCTCTGGCAAGAATCATTTCATACAATTAAATTTTTCTCCACTCATCAAACATTAAAATCATAAAGATATACATAAAGCAAACAGCCAAGACAACGCACTAGTCCTCTGGCCTCCTCTACTAATTGCACTCCCCTTCTCAAAGATGAGCACTCTGTCTGTTTCAGCATGCCCTTTCAGACGCTCTCTATATCCACAAGTACGTGTATTCATGTGTTGCGCTTCCAAATGTAGTGTCAGCTTTGACCTAAGCATCCTTCCTGGGCTTTGATCACTTAAGGTCAACAAGAAGAAAGAACTGATGTCCTGGATCAGAAGAGATAGGAATGCTGGAGAGGAAGACTTGAATCAAGAGAGGTCGGCTGTGATCTCAGAGAAGGGAGCCATGGCCTGGTAATCCTGCCCTAGGCTGTGTGCACAAACTTGCCCAGAATACTCAAGAGTGAGGGAACCAAGGGGCAGCGGTCCCCAGCTGGGGGCCTGGGGCCCTTTTATGGCCCATGATGCCCGGAGCGCCGTCATGTCCCTTGGCTTAAGGGCGGGCCGCTGAACGGTGGAGTCTGAATGACCTAGGCATAAAGAGGACAAAGCCGAGCGAAGACGCTGGTTTTAGGAGCGAAGCTCTCAAGAGGCTGCGTGTGCAGACAGCTCACGCCTGAGATGAGGCGGTTTCTGCAGGGGCCTTGGGTTGGGTGACTCACTAATGAGGGTCAGTGTGGATGACACAGGAGGGATGAGGCCGTGGACTTAGAGCCCAGCCTAAAGACGGGGCCCCCTTCACCCCACGGGCAGCAGTGGGAGGTGTGTCAGATCTCAGGGAGCCTGCCACTCTGTATCTGCTCTGGGGACAAAACACCTCCTTCTCCTCGGACTCCTCAGGAGTGGGACTCTCGAAGCAAGACCAGGAAGCCTTGACAGCCGACCTGTCAACCCGCCCAGCTTGCTAACAGTGCCTCTGCTCCCCAGATGGTGACCACCTCCTGTCTCTGGGTGCTTCCAGGGTCATCTTTGCAAGCCTGTTGCCTTTCTCTCACTTCTTAACGTATCTAAACCGGAAGCCCTTGGTGGAGATTTTTTTTTCTCATATAACCTTTTTTTTTTAAGTCTTTTTTGAATTTGTTGCAATGTTGCTTCTGCTGTTTTATGTTCTGTTTTTTTTTTGGCCAGGAGGCATGTGGGATCTTAGCTACCTAAGCAGGGATCAAACCTGCACCCTCTGGATTGAAAGGTGAACTCTTATACCACTGGACCAGCAGGGAAGTCCCTCATATAGCCTTTTTAAACTGGGTGTAATAATCCACATGCCATAAAATTTGCCCTTTTCAAGTGTACAATCTGGTGGCCTCGGGGCAGGCTGCCTCCTCCAGTGCCTCCTCTGGGTGCCTCCAGCTAGGCTCTGCAGAAGCTGTTTTGGGGAGCAGCTTCTTCCTGTGCATGCCCCTTGCCCTCCAGCAGGGATGAACTGGAGGAAAGAAGGTCTGCTTCCCCCTGTGCCTGCCTCCTCCAGTCGTGGACCTGCCTTGACCGGGGCCTTGCAGGTCCACCAGCTTCCCCTTTGCTGTGAGCGTGGGCTCAGATGTCAGGGCAAAGAGAGAGGTTACTTAGGCAGACTCTATCGATTTTTGCCATCCTCTCATTTTCTCTAACTGTCCCCTTTCCCCTGGAGGAACAGTTAGGAAATAGCTAACAATCCTTGCAGCCAAATAAAGTTTCTGATTTTACTGCATTCCTAAAACAGTGGAAAAGAAATCAAGAGCCGGACCTCAAAAGGATCCCGTAGAAGCAAATTACATTCCTGTTTGATGGTGAAGCGGCCGGCAGTCCATGCCTGCGGGATCTGACGTTCCTTGAGAAGGATATTACTTGACAATAGGAAAATAGGCTGGCCTGCACACGTATCTTTCTCCTTGAGACCAAATAGAGAGCTCTGGAAACCTGGTTAAGGAAGGAATATCTGGTATTTAGTTCTCTGCACAAAATGATAACCCAACAGCCAGAGATGACTGTGGGTGAACGTATTTTCTGAGAATGCAATAAACTGAACTCCAAATTTACAAAACATCATGAAGTAAAGCATAGTTATTAGCATTCCAAAACCGTTCGGCATTTTTATCCTGGTGATATTTTGTTTTATAGGATGAGGTTGACAATAAACAGGTCAGAGACTGTAGACACCTCCATGCTAAAAATTCTTAGATTCATATGTGAATGCCTCAAAATGTAGAGGAAGACATACCTTCAGAAACTAAAGACTTTCAGGGTCATGTGATTGCCCAAGACATGTGCCAAAATGTTTTTTAAACTGATGTTGTTGGGTGCCTTCCCTGGCGGTACAGTGGCTAAGACTCTGAGCTCCCAATGCAGGGGGCCCAGGTTCAATCCCTGGTCAGGGAACTAGATCTCACATATCACAACTAAGAGTTCACATCCCACGACTAAAGATCCTGCATTCTGCAACTAAGACCAAATAAATAAATAATTTTTAAAAAATTGATGTTATTGGAAATTTCCCCCATAAAAGGTAGTGAAAGTGATAGCTGGTAGAGTTCTAATAAAGCTGAGAGCTTAAGAAAGATGCTGAATTGGCCTCACTAGTCTTAGCTGCTTATCTACCCTGGAAAGATGAAAAAACGACCAGCCTCATGAACCAAGGCAATAGTGTGAATCCACATCCCCTGGGAGCTTGTTAAAAATACAGAGGCCCAAACATCAGCAATGGCAACAACAGGAATACAGAGGCTCAGGTCCCAGGCATCAAGCTTAATCAGCAGATCTGTGTGTGTGTGTGTGCTCGGTCATGTCTGACTCTTTGCAACCCTATGGACTGTAGCCCACCAGGCTTCTCTGTCCATGGGATTCTGCAGGCAAGGATACTGGAGTGGGTTGCCATTTCCTCCTACGGGGGATCTTCCTGACCCAGGGATTGAACCCACATCTTATCTTCATGGGATCTAAAATCTAAACAAACTCTCTTGAACATTCTGAAGCACACTAATATTTGAGAAACAATATAATGGAAACCTTTTGAATTTTGAAATCAAGTAGAAAATTGAGATTCAGAGGCCATCATCCCGTGACCTTGAGCAAGCTTCTGTCTCTGAAACTTAGTTCTCTCCAGTTTCACTTACTCCCTGGGCTTTTGAGAGGACTAAGTTAATGGGCTGTTTGTCTCAGTACTGGCCATCTGGGTGCGTGCTAAGTCACTTCAGTTGTGTCCAACTCTTTGCAACCCCATGAACTGTAGCCTGCAAGGCTCCTCTGTCCATGAGATTCTCCAGGCAAGAATGCTGAAGTGGCTTGCCATGCCCTCCTCCAGGGATCTTCCAAACCCAGGGATGGAATCCACATCTCTTATGTCTCCTTCACTGGCAGGTGGGTTCTTTACCACTAGTGTCAGTTGGGAAGCCTAGGGGATGATTAATTAATGTTACTTCCCTTATGAGGTTGCTAGGACTGCCATAGCAAACTACTATGGACAGGGCGGCCTAAACATCAGATATTTATTTTCTTACAGTTCTGCAGCCTTTAAGTCCAAGGTCAAGGTGTCAGCAGGGCTGGTTCCCCTGAGGCCTCTCCCCTTGGCTTGCAGCTGGCTGTCTTCTTGCCAGGTCCTCATGTGGCCGCTTCTCTGCATGAGTGGCCCCATATTTCTTTCTCTTCTGATCAGGTCATTGGTCTTTTTGAATTAGGGCCCCACCATGATGACTTGCCGAAGAACTGATGCTTTTGAACTGTGGTATTGGAGAAGACTCTGGAGAGTCCCTTGGACTGCAAGGAGATCCAACCAGTCCATCCTAAAGGAAATCAGTCCTGGGTGTTCTTTGGAAGGACTGATGGCTAAAGCTGAAACTCCGATACTTTGGCCACCTCATGTGAAGAGTTGACTCATTTGAAAAGACTCTGATGCTGGGAGGGATTAGGGGCAGGAGGAGAAGGGGACGACAGAGGATGAGATGGCTGGATGGCATCACCGACTCGATGGACATGAGTTTGAGTGAACTCCGGGAGTTGTGATGGACAGGGAGGCCTGGCGCACTGCAATTCATGGGGTCGCAAAGAGTCGGACACGACTGAGCGACTGAACTGAACTGATGATGACTTCACTTAACCTTAATTCTCTCCTTAAAGCCCTTCCCTCTGAACACAGCCACACTAGGGGGTTAGAGCTTCAGTCCGTGAGTTTTGGTGGAGACACGACTCAGTTAGCACTCCCCTTCCCTTCATCGTTTCTTGTGCTCCTGCCCTTCCCTTTCCCATCCCGTCAGCAGTAGTTTACATCTGAATCATCTGTAACTCCAAAGGACTGGTTTACAGTACCAGTAAGTCACCCACATACAAATCTTCAAGGTTTGAACTTGCAAAGATGAAAAAGTGCCTGCCTGCCAGCCCCTGTATGCCAGCTACTGTACTACTGTACTCCAAGGTACTGTAAGATTAAAAATGTTTTCTTTATTTTGGTGTTTGGTTTTTTTACGTACCCATTATTTGTGTGAAAGTATCATAAACCTATTATAGAACAGTACTTACACAGCTGATAGTGTTAGTTGAGTACTTTGGCTTATTTGTTGGACTTACAAACTGGACTTCCGAACACACTTTCAGAAAGGGAGCTTGTTCGCACGTATGGGACTTACTGTACTCATCTGATGAAAGCACTGGTTGAAGGTGAGGTGAGGATAGGGTGCAGTTATTTTGCTGGAGATAGCGGCTTCTTGGGAACCCTGTCCCCAGAACCCTGGTCCAAGACGATAGCAGAGACTCACTACTATTCTTAGCTAAAGGACCCAGTGACTCTCACTAGCTCAGTTTCTTTTTTTTTTTTTTTTTAATGACCTAGGTTGAGAAGGCACGGAATCCCTTGTGTCTAAATTCTGAGTCCTCGCATTTCCAAACTGTGAAGGGCTTTCTTTTTCTTCTAAAGATAGATCACAGCAGAGAAAAAGAAAAGTCTCTTCAGATTTCAAACATAGAAAGTTTAACTCAGTGATATATTATTTCCCGTCAGAGCAGTTATTTGCACCTATATTTAGAGTCCATAATACTCAGTTTCAGACTCGTTCTATGCTGCCTCGCCCTTCGCTGTTGCTCACACGTCTCCTTCGTGGCTGCACCCAGAGCTCTGCAGAGGCAGCCGCATTGTGAAAGAACCTGTGGTGTGAACTTGATTCACTCTGATGTTTACAGGAGCACCTGGCCGCCTCCGATCCATCTCCAATGTAACTGGCAACGCACTGAGGTGAGTCAACCTGTGAATCAAAACCAAGCTCGAAATCTGCAGGCCCTGCACCGTTCCCTTATTCATACTAGAATTAAAATTTCTGACCTAGACTATGAATTTTACCTCTTTCCCAAGTACGTTCCTTGGCTCTCCACTGGTTTTGTTTTTTTTTATTCCCATGAAACTGAAGCAGCCTTCTAAAAGTGTATGCATTTATTGTATATCTTCCTCTACCCGATTTAATGTGTGCCACTGATTCCACTGAATTGTGAATGACAAATTGAATGGAGAAGCCTGGAAGTAGGCCTGTATTTATAAGAAAGTCCTGAATATTTTTCTTTGGTAACTTGGGCAGAGAGGAACGCTCCATTTAGATCCATCTCCAATGTAACTGGCAACGCACTGAGGTGAGTCAACCTGTGAATCAAAACCAAGCTCGAAATCTGCAGGCCCTGCACCGTTCCCTTATTCATACTAGAATTAAAATTTCTGACCTAGACTATGAATTTTACCTCTTTCCCAAGTACGTTCCTTGGCTCTCCACTGGTTTTGTTTTTTTTTATTCCCATGAAACTGAAGCAGCCTTCTAAAAGTGTATGCATTTATTGTATATCTTCCTCTACCCGATTTAATGTGTGCCACTGATTCCACTGAATTGTGAATGACAAATTGAATGGAGAAGCCTGGAAGTAGGCCTGTATTTATAAGAAAGTCCTGAATATTTTTCTTTGGTAACTTGGGCAGAGAGGAACGCTCCATTTGGGGGCACTTCTGGTGTATTAGTTTTTAATATATATATGATTTATTTATTGGCTGTGCTGGGTCTTCACTGCTCGCAGGTTTTTCTCGATTTGCAGCAAGCAGGAGAATCCCAGGGACGGGGGAGCCTGATGGGCTGCCGTCTATGGGGTCGCACAGAGTTGGACGCGACTAAAGCGACTTAGCAGCAGCAGCAGCAGCAGGGACTGCTCTCTAGCTGCGGCGCTCGGGCTGCTCCTTGTTGGGCTTTTCTTTGCGGAGAACAGGCTCTCGGGCGCACGGGCTTCAGTAGCTGCAGTTCCCAGGCTCTAGACTTCAGGCTCAGTAATTGTAGCACGTGGGCTTAGTTGCTCTGAGACATGTGGACTCTTCCCCGATGAGGAATGGAATCCAAGTCTCCTGCCTGGGAAGCCCCTCTTGTGCGTTATTGGGCGTTATTGCCAGGACCGTCCTGACCACCCCAGTGGGCCGAGGCAGCCCCCAAGCTCTCACTCTTTACCCTTCTTACTTCTTGTTTGCCCCGCACTTGGGAAAGGTGCCCTATGGCTCAGTTCTAAAATGTCAAAGCCCAGAGAGATCTCAGCCTCTCTCTCTTCCTCATTCTAATTAACCAAAGTTAAGCCACGTAGTTGTCCGGGCAAAGTGAGTTTTCCTGGGCCTGGGCTCAGCCACGTGACTTGCCTTGGCCCATTGTATGTCGACAGAGGCGATACAAAGAGAAACCTTAAAAAGGGCTGGTGCCCTGCGGCCTGCTCTCTTTCACTTCTACCATTGCTGGGAGAAGACGTGTCTGGCCAGCAGCGGGAACCAGGACGAGGAAAAGACACGCTTCATCTTAGCTAGGCGTCCTCTGCCAAGCCTAGAGCAGCGCTCCCCAGCTGCTCCTGGGAAGGAATCAGTTTTTTCAGCATGTTATTTTACTGTTCCTGCAGTTACCTGCCGTGTTTAGGCTCCCAGGGATTCACAACCTTCATGGAGGTCTACACTTGGCCACTCAGATCACTCAGGTGAAGTCACCTGCACTCACTGGGACTGGGCTGCTGTGGGTATATGTTCTGCACATGTGGTCCACGGACCCCTTGCTCCCATCACCCTTGCCCTCCCTCCATGGTATGTGGCTGCTGCCTGTTTACTCAGTGAGATGATGGTAGGCGAAGGGGAGCGTTCTTGGGTCACCTGAGGTCTTGGCTTCAGTCTTAGGCAGACCCTGAGCATCTGAAATTGGAGGAGGGCTTGCTCAGTTGGTCCTGTGCCTTCCCCCAAGGACACACAGCTGTGCAGTGAGTGTGGAGGTGGCCCTGGTAGGGGAGAACTCCCCGCCCTCCTCCAGCGGCAGTCAGTTTTCACCTCTGTCTCTCTCTCCAGGATCAGTTACTTTTCCCCTGGGACTGAGCATTTTCCACCCCACCCCTGGCATTGCCCAGCTCTGGCCATGATGCCTCCCCCAGCAGCCCAGGATCTTTGCCTGGGTTCCCGGGCATGAGAGCTGGATTCTGTGCCCGTGTATCATGGAAGGGAGCGCCCCCGGGTTCCTGCCCTGCCCCACCCTGTCTGTGAATCTCTGATGGAGCCTGGGGAAAAGAGTTTCAGAGTGGGTTTGAATACCCTGTGTTTAGGCTCCCAGGGATTCACAACCTTCATGGAGGTCTACACTTGGCCACTCTCATGGAGGTCTACACTTGGCCCTTAAAGAATCCATGATGTTTGAGTTGTTTTCTTCCCCCTGGCGTTAATGACGGCCACCTCTTCTTTCTGAGCTCCCACATGGGTGAAATCGTCCTCACATTCCATTTTCCTTGGAGGGCTTGTCACCACTGAATTTGGTTCACTTCATTGCCTGCAACCTTAACTCTGAGATGGGCTGAAACAGTGTTATGATTTTACTGATTAACAAGATTGTCATCGTTAGGGTGGAAGCAAGGTTCTTTGCGGCTCTCCACATCCCAAGCCCAGTTAGAGTCCTCATGCCTTAGCTATTGATCTGAAAACTTCTCTTTATGGTAATTTCCTTGGGCTTCCCTGGTGGCTCAGTCAGTAAAGAATCCACCTGCCAATGCAGGAGACTTGGGTTTGATCCCTGTGTCGGGAAGATCCCCTGGAAATGGAAATGGCAACTCACTCTAGTATTCGTGCCTGGAGAATCTCATGGGCAAAGGAGCCTGGTGAGCTACAGTCCCTGGAGTTGAAAAGAGTCAGACATGACTGAGCAATTAAACCACCACCACCGTTATTTTCTTAACATTATCTTGATGCCATGTCAGTTTCATCTTTCACCCCCAGAAATATTTAAAATATTTGATGTGTGTATGTGGATGCCTGTATGTATGTGTTTCATTTAAGAAAACTAGGTAGTTTTGCTTTTTTTGCAGTATTTCAAATTTGATAGCATAGTGATTAGATAGTGTACTTGTACCTGTTCTTTATATATTAATTAAGGCTTTTTGTGGTTGAATTTTGAAAATGTTCCATTTAAGTACCTTGTAAAATATGAAGACTTATTTTTTTTTAGAACAGTTTTAGGTTCAGAACGAAATTGATGGGGAGGTGCAGAGATTTTCCATCTACCCACTGCCCCCACATAGCCAGAGCATACAGGTACTTAAAAAAAAGTTTAGAATCTGTTTTATGGTATAGAGCTTGCATCAAATCATTTAAAAAATAAATCGTTCAGATCTTCTCTATCCAAAATTATTTTGTATCTGCCTAATCCTTAAGTTAAATTAAAAGACGCTTACTCCTTGGAAGGAAAGTTATGACCAACCTAGATAGCATATTCAAGCAGAGACATTACTTTGCCAACAAAGGTCCGTCTAGTCAAGGCTATGGTTTTTCCAGTGGTCATGTATGGATGTGAGAGTTGGACTGTGAAGAAGGCTGAGCGCCGAAGAATTGATGCTTTTGAACTGTGGTGTTGGAGAAGACTCTTGAGAGTCCCTTGGACAGCAAGGAGATCCAACCAGTCCATTCTGAAGGAGATCAGTCCTGGGTGTTCTTTGGAAGGACTGACGCTAAAGCTGAAACTCCAATACTTTGGCCACCTCATGCAAAGAGTTGACTCATTGGAAAAGACTCTGATGCTGGGAGGAATTGGGGGTAGGAGAAGAAGGGGACTACAGAGGATAAGATGGCTGGATGGCATCACCGACTCGATGGACATGAGTTTGGGTGAACTCCAGGAGTTAGTGATAGACAGGGAGGCCTGGCATGCTGCGATTCATGGGGTCGCAAAGAGTCAGACACAACTGAGCAACTGAACTGAACTGAATCCTTAAGTAGAGGTATATTAAAATTTTCTCAATATTATTATTTTTTCTAAAATTTTAGAGATAACTCTAACAGTTTGGAGTTTCTGTATTTTGGTGTTATTCATCTGGCATAATTGTTCATGATGGCAATTTTCTTCGTCTTTTGTCTTCTTCGTCGAGAAAAAGTCACTCACTTTGTCCTGTTAAAATTTCCTCTTGGAAGTCTTCATTTGGTATTAAATAACTAGGTATTTGGTATTAATAACCAAGTGTCAGTAATAACCAATAGCTGCTCTGTTTGTGCTTATATTTGCAAAACAGATTTTGTTCATTTTTTTTCACCTTTTCTGGTCACTTACTGTGATGATTGACATTTGGGAGGCTGAATTTTATTATTTGCAAGTTATAACTTCTTGTGTTCCTGGAACTTTGGCTCTGATGTCATCGGCACGTTCTGTCTTGAAGGCTTGTCTGTGCTCTTTCCAGGCTTCCTCACCTGTTCCTCCAGGTGCACCCTCTCCAGCCATGACCGCTTCAAGTTGCCACACCTCCACCCACACGCGGCACCATTGCTCCCTGCTTATTCCAGCTGCATCCCTGGAGCCTATAGCAGTGCCAGGTGCACGGGTATTTCTTGAGTGAATAATGATAGGTGTACAGTTAGTTAGGGGGAAGAAATAGAAAACTCAAATAGAAAACTCAAATATCAGTGGCTTAAAGAGTTTCTCTCCCTCTCTTATTTAAATTCACTAGGCCTTTAGGCATGTAACCCAGAGCACCTGGTAAGACTTTTGTTCTAAGAAATGTTCAGGGACACAGATTCCTTCCAGATCATCATGTTGCATCCTCAGGGCATGTTTTCCATCCGCAGGTCTAAGATGGTCCACATCTCAGGCCACAGGACGGGGCAAGGGTCAAAGAAGAGTCCGCAGAATCTCTTAGAGAAGGTTCCTGGGGCCTGACAAAGATACAAGCGCTTCTCCTTGTGTCGTCTTAGCCAGAATTTCCTCTCAGGGCCATGCTGCCTACAAGGGAAGCTGGGATGTGCTGTCATAATCTGGATAACTTGGTGCCCAGCTAAAAATGCCATCACTGTGGAAGAAGAGGAAGCCATGAACTGGGCATCTTTAGCAATTGCAGAACACTAATCATGCACTGGAGAAGGAAATGGCACCCCACTCCAGTGTTCTTACCTGGAGAATCCCAGGGACGGGGGAGCCTGGTGGGCTGACATCTGTGGGGTCGCACAGAGTCGGACACGACTGAAGCGACTTAGCAGCAGCATGAGTCACTGATGAGTCACAACTTTCAGTTTAAACATTAGTCTAAGAATGTGGTAGACAGAACAGTGCCCCACAAAGATGCCCATGTCCTTTGAGTTTGATTGAGGACCCTGAGATGAGAGGTTACCTTGCATTGCCCAGGGCCCCCAAGGTATCAGCGCTTGGGTGCTCCGTCAGTCACTAAGTCGTGTCTGACTCTTTGCAACCCTATGGGCTGTAGTCCGCCAGGCTCCTCTGTCCATGGGATTCTCCGGACAAGAATACTGGAATGGGTTGCTGTTTCCTCCTCCAAGGGATCTTCCCAACCCAGGGACTGAACCCACATCTCCTGCATTGGCAGCCAGATTCTTTACCACTGAGCCATGTGGGAAGCCCAGGGTCTTTAAAAGGGGAAAAGGAAGGAGGAAGAGATGTGATGAAAGAGACTGAGTGGGGGAGCTGGCCATCACTGGCTTGGAGGAGGGAAGAAGGGGGCCATAAGCCAAAGAACACATGCTTCCAGAAGGTAAATAAGATTGAGGAGACGCACTCTCCCTGACGGCTCCATAAGGAATGCAGTCTTGTTAACACCTTGATCTTCGCCAGTGAGACTCACAGGACTTTGACCTCCCGAACTGTGGAACTGTGAGATGATGAATGCGTGTTGCTTTAAGCTGTTGAGGTTTGTAGTGATTCATTTCAGCAACAGCAAGACCCTAACATGGGGAGGGAGGTGAAGAGGGTCAGAGCGAAGGCAGTCGGTGTGGGGAGGGAGGAGAGACGTGGGATCAGCTTCTCTCTCAGGGCCGAGGACCACAGCCCGGAGACAAGTCACAATTTTCCTTTGTCCCATGTGTTGTAATCCTGGGAAAGTTAAAATGAATATCAGAGACTTACAGGGGGATGAAAGCCTGTTGAAAAACTCTTGTTTTAGTGAGACGTGACTGTGAATTCAGGGTGGATAAACAGAATGTGCTGTAAACCTGTGAGCGGACCTTGAAGAAGACAGACAGGGCCACCCAGACGGTTCCTTCCTGTAGTCCCAGCTGCCCGAGGAAATTAACCTACTGAGCATAGCTCTCACGGATGAGTCTGGAGTGTATCTAGAACTTGCAAAGTGAAGCAAGCTATTGATTTTTCTAGAAATGAAAGAAGAAACTGTTCCAGAACAGAAGAAGTCACACTGTGGAACTAGGAGATGAGCAGTTTGTAAGATGGACAGACAAGCACATGAGTTAGTCCAGGATTGGTTGTATCAGTCATGGAACACTTGCTGGGCAAACCAGCCACAAGACCTGGTGATGGTCAATCAGCTCATACTTACGATCAATCTCCACTCATAAGTTACTTGTTCTGAAAACACAAATCATTGGAAGATCAAATCTCACAATAACTAGGGTGCATAATTTAAAATAAGTCATTTACAACAGCAAGAGAAAATGTAAGACATTGAGAAAAAATCTAAGGAGGCACAAGATCTTTATATAGAAAATTATAAAACTGTAGAGATACATGTGTGTGAGCACTCAGTCATGTCTAACTCTTTGATGCCCCATGGACTGTAGCCCACCAGGCTCCTCTGTCCATGGGATTTCCCAGGCAAGAATATTGAACTGGGTTTCCATTTTCTTCTCCACAGAGACACATAACAAGATCTAATAAATGAAACCTGTTCCATGTCTGGCCAGGGTGACTATCATAAAGATGCTGATTTTCTCCCAAATTTCTCTGTAAGTTCAGTGCAATAAGGAGCATTACCTCCTGAGTGTGTGCATGCACATGCATGTGTGTAACTTAGGAAGATACCTGTAAAGTGCGTGTGCAAGAGCAGATGGCCAGGAAGCACCAGGACTACTGGAAAGGGAAAACAGATTCATTTAATTAAGCTAAAAATTTTAAAACTCAAATGCAATAGAAATTGCCATAAATCATATGATAATGTCAAACAAAGCTTGAGGGAGGAATTTGTAAATACAGGTAACTCATAAAGATTGACAGCAAAAGGAGAAGGGGGTGGCAGAAGATGAGTTGGTTGGATAGCATCAGTGACTCAATGAACAGGAATCTGAGCAAACTCCAAGAGATAGTAAAGAACAGGGGAGTCTGGCATGCTATAGTCCACGGGGTCGCAAGGGTCGGACACAGCTTAGCAACTAAACAAAAACAATAAAGCATCAGTCAGTGAGTCAGTCAGTTCAGTCCCTCAGTCCTGTCTGACTGAGACCTCGTGGACTGCAGCAAGCCAGGCTTCCTTGTCCATCACCAACTCATGGAGCTTGCTCAAAATCATTTCCATCAAGTCGGTGATGCCATCCAACCATCTCATCCTCTGTTGTCCCCTTCTCCTCCTGCCTTCAATCATTCCCAGCATAAAGGTCTTTTCAAATGAGTCAGTTCTTCCCATCAGGTGGCCAAATGATTGGAGTTTCAGCTTCAGCATCAGTCCTTCCAATGAATATTCAGGACTGATTTCCTTTAGGATCGACTGGTTGGATCTCCTTGCAGTCCAAGGGACTCTCAAGAGTCTTCTCCAACACTATGGTTCAAAAGCATCAATTCTTCGGTGCTTAATTTTCTTTATAGTCCAACTCTCACATCCATACATGACTACTGGAAAAACCATGACTTTGACTAGACAGACCTTTGTTGGCAAAGTAATGTCTCTGCTTTTTAATATGCTATCTAGGCTGGTCATAACTTTTCTTCCAAGGAGCAAGTGTCTTTTAATTTCATGATCGAAGTCACCATCTGCAGTGATTTTGGAGCCCCCAAAATAAAGTCTGTCACTGTTTCCATTGTTTCCCCATCTATTTGCCATGAAGTGATGGGACTGGATGCCATGATCTTAGTTTTCTGAATGTTGAGTTTGAAGCCAACTTTTTCACTCTCCTCTTTCACGTTCATCAAGAGGCTGTTTAGTTCTTCTTCGCTTTCTGCCATAAGGATGGTGTAATCTGCGTATCTGAGGTTACTGATATTTCTCCTGGCAACCTTGACTCCAACGTGTGCTTCATCCAGCCCAGTGTTTTTCATGATGTACCCTGCATATAAGTTAAATAAGCAGGGTGACATACATCCTTGACATACTCCTTTCCTGATTTGGAACCAGTCTGTTATTCCATGTCCAGTTCTAACTGTTGCTTCCTGACTTGCATACAGATTTCTCAGGAGGCAGATCAGGTGGTCTGGTATTCTCATCTCTTGAAGAATTTTCCACAGTTGGTTGTGATCCATACAGTCAAAGGCTTTGGCATAGTCAATAAAACAGAAGTAGATGTTTTTCTGGAACTCTCTTGCTTTTTCTACAATCCAACAGATGTTGGCAATTTGATCCCTGGTTCCTCTGCCTTCTCTAAATCCAGCTTGAATATCTGGAAGTTCACAGTTCACGTACTGTTGCAGCCTGGCTTGGAGAATTTTAAGCATTACTTTACTAGCGTGTGAGATGAGTGCAATTGTGTGGATTTGAGCATTCTTTGGCATTGCCTTTCTTTGGGATTGGAATGAAAACTGACCTTTTCCAGTCCTGTGCCCATGGCTGTTTTCCAAATTTGCCGGCATATTGAATACAGCACTTTCACAGCATCATCTTTCAGGATTTGAAACAGCTCAACTGGAATTCCATCAGCTCCACTAGCTTTGTTCGTAGTGATGCTTCCTAAAGCCCACTTGACTTCTCATTCCAGGATATCTGGCTCTAGGTGAGCACACCTCGTGGTTATCTGAGTCATGAAGATCTCTTTTGTATAGTTCTTCTGTGTATTCTTGCCACCTCTTCTTAATATCTTTTCTTCTGTTAGGTCCATACCATTTCTGTCCTTTATTGAACCCATCTTTGCATGAAATGTTCCCGTGGTTTCTCTAATTTTCTTGAAGAGATCTCTAGTCTTTCCCATTCTATTGTTTCTCTCTTTCTTTGCATTGATTGCTGAGGAAGGCTTTTTTAAATCTCTCCTTGCTATTCTTTGGAACTCTGCATTCAAATGGGTATATCTTTCCTTTTCTCCTTTGCCTTTCACGTCTCTTCTTTTCACAGCTATTTGTAAGGCCTCCTCAGACAACCATTTTACCTTTTTTTATTTCTTTTTCTTTGGGATGGTCTTGATCCCTGCCTCCCGTACAATGTCACAAACCTCCGTCCATAGTTCTTCAGGCCCTTGAATCTATTTGTCACTTCCACTGTATAAACATAAGGGATTTGATTTAGGTCATACCTGAATGGTCTAGTGGTTTTCCATACTTTCTTCAATTTAAGTCTGAATTTTGCAATAAGGAATTCATGATCTGAGCCACAGTCAGCTCTCGGTCTTGTTTTAGCTGACTATAGA
Source organism: Cephalophus harveyi (assembly GCA_006410635.1). NCBI lineage: Eukaryota > Metazoa > Chordata > Mammalia > Artiodactyla > Bovidae > Cephalophus > Cephalophus harveyi. Next base: position 705,867 of record SJYT01077491.1, read on the forward strand.
GCTTCTCCATCTTTGGGTGCAAAGAATATAATCAGTCTGATTTTGGTGTTGGCCATCTGTGTAAAGTCTTCTCTTGTGTTGTTGGAAGAGGGTGTTTGCTATTACCAGTGCATTCTCTTGGTAAAACTCTATTAGCCTTTGCTCTGCTTCATTCTGTACTCCAAGGCCAAATTTGCCTGTTACTCCAGGTATTTCTTGACTTCCTACTTTTGCATTCCAGTTCCCTATAATGAAAAGGACATCTTTTTTGGGTGTTAGTTCTAAAAGGCCCTGTAGGTCTTCATAGAACCATTCAACTTCAGCTTGTTCAGCATTACTGGTCAGGGCATAGACTTGGATTATTGTGATATTGAATGGAAAAGAAGAGAGATCATTCTGTTTTTTTGAGGTTGCATCCAAGTACTGCATTTCGGACTTTTTTGTTGACTATGATGGCTACTTCATTTCTTTTAAGGGATTCTTACCCACAGTAGTAGATATAATGGTCATCTGAGTTAAATTCACCCATTCCAGTCCATTTTAGTTCGTTGATTCCTAAAATGTCAATGTTCACTCTTGCCATCTCCTGTTTGACCAATTTGCCTTGATTCATGGACCTGACATTCCAGGTTCCTATGCAATATTGCTCTTTACAGCATCAGACTTTACTTCCATCATGTCATATCCACAACTGAGTGTTGTTTTTGCTATGTCTATGTCTTTTCATTCTTTTGGAGTTATTTCTCCACTGATCTCCAGTAGCATATTGGGGAGTATATGGACTCCCATACTGGGGAGCATTTAAAGCATCAGTGCCCAGAATATTTTAATAATTACATATCAATATTAATCAACCCACCCACTAAGTAAGCAGGCAATAGCAATTCACAAAAAAGGAAATCTGAACAGCCAATAAATATACAATGACATGTTCTACTTCACTAGTCATTGAGGAAATAAAAACAAAAATGAGATACCTCCTCACTCGCATAAAATAGCAAAACCTTTTCTATGTGACGATGTCAAGTGTTGGATGTGGAGAAGCAGAAACTGTCATACTTTCCAGATAGGAGTGTAAACAGGTCTAAGCATTTTTTGAGAACAATCTGATGCTAATGAAGAGGAAGATTCCTAGTGATGCTCCTTAGAGAAACCCAAATATGTGCACAAGAAGACCCACAGTACCCTCTCATTTAGGCATTGTTTAACCTGGCAACAAAATACCCATCATTGCGAGACTAGACACAAAAATACTGGTATATTCCCCCCCAAAGAAGAGCTATATCAGGGACTTCCCTGACGGTCCAGTGGTTGGGATTTTGCCTTCCAATGCAATGGGTGAGGGTTCAATCTCTAGTCTAAGAGCTAGGAATACCACATGTCTCATGGCCAAGAAACGAAGGTATATATATAAAAAAAAAAAAAAAAAAATGAAGGCAATGTTGTAGCAAGTTCAATGGGGACTTTAAAGATGGTCCACATCAAAAAATCTTTTTAAATAAATCTTAAAAATGATCTTTAAAAAGTACTATTTCATAGCTAAAAATGAGTTCTCTAGAGCCTGTGTATTACCATAGATAAATCTCAGAACAATAGCACTGATTCAGAAAATCAAGTTGTAGCAAAATGCATATAGTAACATGGCATGCAAAACAATGTTTATGCACACAAAATCCATATAAACATCTGTATAAAAGTCATAAAAACTTTTATGACACTAGAATATTAAGGACCAAACTCAGAACAGAAGTTCTGTGAAAGAGGAAGGGGAATGCAGTTGGGGAGAAGGGGGAAGACACAGCAGCTGTAGCTGTGATGTTTGATTCATACTCTACGCTCATTATTTTATTTTATATGTTGGATCTTTTTATATGATCTACTTTTGTCTAGTTTGTCTCACTTTTTCAATTCCATAATCAGTGCTCCCATTTCATCCAGTTTATATTTTCCAATTTCTCCATCTCTCTCTTTTTTTTGATGTTCTTTCTCAAGATTTTATCAAGTGTAGTAGAAAAGCTTTTATATGCATATATATAAATAGTATGCATAATATATATATATCTTAGAAAACTTATGCCTATGCCTAACTAAAAATGTTATGACATTTTGAGTCCTCTTGTTTGACTTAGATTTCTAATGCTAGATTAGAATGCTAGATTTCTAATTTTTTAAAACAAAATAGATATCCAAAAACCAACCCAGGTTTACTATATAGCACAGGGACCTATAGTCAGTATCTTGTAATAACCTATAGTGGAAATAATCTGAAAAATAATATATGTGTATGTGTATAACTGAATCACCCTGCTGCGCGCCAGAAACATTGTAAGTCAACTATACTTCAATAAAATATATATACTGAGAAAAAAAAAGCAAACTTTTCACCCTGACAATAAAGCCCCACAGTCTTGCCCCCCATTCCCAAGCCTGTCTCTGCCAACCTTTCCAATCTCTCCATCCATCATTCCCATGTACCACTGGGCTCTTGATTTACCATATACACAATGACACCATTGTGTCATTTCCTGAATATATTTCTTTTCATAGTGCCATGACTTTACTGTTACCTCCATGTGGACCCCACCTGGGAAGCCATTCATCCTTCCACATTCATTTTGTGTATCATCTCTGTGATCTCCAAGGGGTGCTTCTCGAACTCACATGCCCAGGAGTCATCCTTAGGTCTTCTTAGAACTCAGGTTCTGATTCTGCAGGTCTGGGTGGGGCCTCCATGAGGATCACATGGAAAACTCCACACTTTTACTCCAAAATCAGGATTCCTATGGCCTCCCCTACGTTCCCCTACAGTATTCATTGCATTGTTCTGGGCCTGCTTTCTTTTTCAAAAAAATATATATATATCTCCATCTTTTCCATGAAACTCCTAAGGCTAGTTATCTCCTAGGGTAGTTTTCCTGCCCTGTACTTCATTGAACTGTCAGCACCCAGCCTTCATTCTCTGACAACCTGAAACATTCCAACATTGAAAGCATAATTGTCTTTTGCACCTCAGGTAAAACCTTGTTAAATCTGTTCAAACATATCTGTTTAAGTTATGTTTCATATCTCAGGCCAGTAGCAACAGGTAGGTAGGACAGTAAATGCAATATTGTATGCAGATCAGGTCTGAATAAGTTCCTAATTACCTCGCTCAGCGCAAAAGGGGAGCTGGAAACCGTGAAAGATGTTCCAATCCCTTAGGGCAGAGAAAGCCATGGAGATGGGGGAATTACTTACTTAGTCACAGGGCATGGATCTTGCTCTAGAAGTTAAGGTGGCTTATGGGAGCTTTGCAGAATCTGTTCGAAGAAAATAGGCCCTCTGAGAATAGGAAGAGCAAAAGGGCAAATGAAGGGCTGCCTGATGAGTAACTCTTAAAGGCCTGCCCACGCCTCGCCCGCCACGCTGCCAGTCCCATCCGTGGGCAGGGAGCCCTCCCGGCTGTGCTCGCGGCAGGAGCAGGCAGCTAAGTGGAGGGTGGTGGAGCCTGGCACCAGCTGGCACTTGCCTGCCCAAGTCCAGTGCTGGGTCTGGGTCTCGGCGGCTACGCCCCCCCTTCAGCAATTTTCTTCATCTTTCAGGGTCCACGGGTGCTGGATTCAACAAATACAAATATTTCACGGGGTATATGTAGACTCAAAAAGTATTCCTTATTTATCTGAGATTCACATATCGTGGGGCATCTGTATTTCATCGGGTCACTGTCTCTGGGCCTCTTTTTCTTCATTTCTAAAATGGGGGTGATAAGCTGATAAACATAATAAAGGTTGTGGCAAGAAATGACTTAATACAGGGAACATGCTTAGAACAGAGCCTGGCTCCAGAGCACATGCTCACCAAGGTGACTTCCAATTATTCCACCTTCACGTCACTATCTTCAGCATCGTTTGTCTGAACCGCAGACACACAAATTCTAACTGGTCACCCTGACTCTAGTTCCTTTTCCCTCCTTGCTTCCGTGTGACAGCCAAGGAGATCACTTGCAAACAGAACTCTGAGCTTGCTTTTTTTTTTCTTTTTTTTTTCCTGGCCATACAACATGCAGGATTGTAGTTCCCCCACCAGGGATTGAACCCTGGGCCCCCTGCAATAGAAGGGAGAATCCTAACCACCGGGCAGTCAGGGAAGCATCCTGAGCATGTGTTTTCAGTTCTGCTACACGTCTTCTCGTAGCTCCCCAATCCACCTCCCTCTGACTGGGTGACCTTAATGAAGGAAAATCAGAATGGAGCTGCTTTTCTCCACAGTGTGGGTGCTGAGAAGGTGTGGCTTCTGCACGTCTCAGCCTGGATGGAATCTGAACTTTTGACCACTTCTCCTAAGGACGATAGCCAGAACATCTGCCAGAAACTCAAGATTCTTGTCAGACCCTTGCCCCACTCACAACAGCCTATCCGCTGACAGGACCCCTACCCTCAAGCAACCCACAGCAGCTTGTCCCTTATGAACAAGTACTCTTTTCCTGTGCCAGAGAACAGCCTCATGGCTTTTGCCCCTCTCTTTCGGTTTTATCCCCAATCTGTGTCTCCCAAGTTGTAGTTCTTAAAACCCCTCTGATAAAGCTCTTTGTTCTACAAAGACTCAAGATAGCTTCGTGTCCAGCACCTACAAGACTTGCACCCCCTCACCTTTTCAGCCTCTGTTGCCAGCACCCCTGCCCTCTGGGCCCCATGCCCGGCTCTTCTTTCCTCCCTCTGTACCCTTCCCGGGCTACCCCATCTATCTGCAATCCCCGTCTCCCTGTGGCCCCTGAGGGACAGCCTCGCATCCTCTGGAGCTCTGTGTTAGAGCGCCTTCTCTGGCAATTTCTCTAAGCCCCCACTGTGAGATCTCATCCATCTCCACATTTGAGTTCTTATACCTTTATCTGCTCCTGTCATACTATATTATAATGATTTCCCATTCTTACATTATATTTTCTCTAACAAGATAACATCTGTGTGTACGTTAATCTTAATCCACAGCCTAAAGCTTTTAGTTAGTATTTGAAGTATCTTAATCAGGAACTCACATATCAAGGCTGGTTATCAAACATTAAAAAACAAATAAACAAACATAACCCTGGCAGGAGTTTCCAGCCCAGAGGAGACTGCAGCAAACTTCAAACACCTTTCTCATCATCTTCACCAGAGGCTGTGCTCTCTGGCTGAGGGATGTGGAAGCAGCTTTTCATTTCTGGAATGGGCGGTGTTGAGGGGATATGGTGGACTTGTATGGGAACCACTGTCCTGTCAAGAGTAGAAGAGAGGGAAACCCAAGGTCTCAACCCCACTTCACTCGGTCCTTCCACTTTCTGAAGGTTTCTGCCTTCTGATTTGCTTAAGCTGATTTATTGTTGGCATACAGTTTCATTTGCTACCAGTGAAACTTTCATGCAAAGTGCTTATTGGAGAGCCTGAAAGAACAGAGAGCAGGGACTTCCCCAAAATTTTGGGACAGCAGGAGAGACTGATTTGTGTTCTACCTGCTTGCTAACAGAAGTTGGTTCATGTTTGAGAATGTGGTCTAAGACTTGCTCTCTTTGCTACACACACCAGGTAAGGACGGGGGCGGCCGGTGGGGCTGGGTGGAGGCAGGATGCACCTGTACCCTTCCATGTGTCCCAAATCATCGAGGCCACCACCATCCAGCAAAAAGGACCAGACACAAGCTACAGCGAATTGCTTCAGTTTGCATCACCTTCAGAGACCGATATTCAACCCCTTTTTGACTCTGGCCCTCTCCCTGAAACTAGTGCCACTGTGGGTGTTTATACTGAAGGAGCAGGAAAAAGCCAAGACTCTTTATTGCTGAGCCAGCTTTAAAGCATTGAGGACGGACCCAGACATCTGGTTAGCAAATAGGGTCAGGATGAAAATACATGTGGCTTCCCTGGTGGCTCAGCAGTAAAGCACATGCATGCCAATGCAGGAGACCTGGGTTCAATCCCTGGGTCTGGAAGATCCCCCTGGAGAGGGAAATGGCAACCCACTCCAGTATTCTTGCCTGGAGAATACAATGGACAGAGGAGCCTGGCGGGCTACAGTCCATGGGGTCGCAAAAGAGTCAGGTAAGACTGAGCGACTAAACAACAGCAACAGTGAAAACATGTAGGAAAAGAAAGACTACACAACAAAAGTTACCTTATGATATCTTTTTCTTGAAATTGTTTCTGTAAGAAACAGTTTTCCCTCTTGAAAATTCATACCATCCCATTAGCAGAAGAATCTTTTTTTTTTTTAAGAATCTTAAAAAAAAAAAAAAATCCCCCTCGCACACTTTGCCTGTTGGCATTTTTCCTCAAAACCCATAAGCTTAGTCTAATCATGAGAAATATCAGACAAATCCAAATTAAGACATGTTCTACAACACACGTGGACAGCACTCTTCAGGACTTTCAAGGTCATGATAAACAAGGAAAGCCTGAAAAACTGTCAAAGACTGGCAAGACTATGGGGACATGATGACTAAGTGCCATGTGGGATCCTGGATGTGCTCTTGGAACAGAAGGAGGACGTTAGTGGAAAAGCTGATGAAATTCAAATATGACTGGAGCTTCGTTGGCAGTACTGCACCCATGTTAACGCCCTCAGTTCAGTTCAGTCACTCAGTCCTGTCTGACTGAGACCCCATGGACTGCAGCAAGCCAGGCTTCCTTGTCCAACACCAACTCCCAGAGCTTGCTCAAACTCATGTCCATCGAGTCAGTGACGCCATCCAACCACCTCATCCTCTGCTGTCCCCTTTACCTCCTGCCTTCAATCTTTCCCAGCAGAGTCTTTTCCAACAAGTCAGTTCTTTGCATCAGGTGGCAAAAGTATTCAAAGCTTCAGCTTCAGCATCAGTCCTTCCAATGAATTTTCAGGACTGTTTACTTTAGGATTGACTGGTTTGATCTTGCCATCCAAGGGACTCTCAAGTGTCTTCTCCAACACCACTGTTCAAAAGCATCAATTCTTCAATGCTCAGCCTTCTTTATGGTCCAACTCTCACATCCATACACAATTACTGGAAAAATCATAGCTTTGACTATACGGACATTTGTCAGCAAAGCAATGTCCCTGCTTTTTAATATGCTAAGTTAGCTTTTCTCCCAAGGAGCAAACATCCTGCAATTTCATGGCTGCAGTCACCATCTGCAGTTAACGCCTTAGTTTTGACTAACATACTATGATAATGAAAGCTGCTGATGTTAGTGGAAACAACATNGTCCCGGCTTTTTAATATGCTAAGTTAGCTTTTCTCCCAAGGAGCAAACATCCTGCAATTTCATGGCTGCAGTCACCATCTGCAGTTAACGCCTTAGTTTTGACTAACATACTATGATAATGAAAGCTGCTGATGTTAGTGGAAACAACATGGAAGAAATACAGGAATTCTGTATTTTATAATTCTATAAAAAGTTTTGCCGCTTCTCCCTAAACTTAGAATTATTCCAAAATAAAAGCTCGTTTAAAAAGGAAATGTGTTTTGAAAATAAAGGTAAATATTTGACTGACTGGATTTCTTTTAGAAAGACCTTTAGAAAGATTAACCAGATAATCTTCACAGTCAGCTTAAAAAACAGGTGAGGGAGTCAACAGTTCTGCCTGATCCCATAAAGAGAGGAAGCCACAGGTCTGCTCCAGGGCAGCAACCAGGACTCCTGGCAGACAGACAGACGGACGCTCCCTGTCGCAGAGGCGGGACCAGAGCTCTGCCATAGCTCGCCTTTCTCACCCCTGATTGACTTCGCCCACCCCCTCAGCAGGCAGTAATCACGCCTCCCTCCCCTGGAAGTCAGGGCTTGTCGCTGGACTGTGGGCTCTTCTTCTGAGAAGCCTGCGATGACTCATTTCCTGGGACCCCAGAGTCTCCATGCCTGGTCTTCTGCTCTTGGACATCTCAAGGTCAATCCTCCATCTTGCCCATCCCTGCACATTGCTAGGGTAACAGTAGTAATGTCTTTGCTAAAACCGGGTGTGAGCTCACTGTTCTTCCAAACCTTCACCTCCGTCCTGACCCTCGATGCCATTTCCATCCTTCAGCTCCCTAGACAGCAGCCGCCATTGGTAACTGCTGTGCCCCGAGGTCCTCTCCCATCCTCTCTCCTCCCGACACCTCATCCTCTGTACTCGGGGAACTTCACAGTGTGTACACCCAACAGCTGTGGCCACCTCGGAGAAGACAGACAAGAAACTTGTAAACACATAAGTAAGACAACTCAAAATACAGATTGGCATCATGAAGGAAATAAACCAGCCTGCTTGACTTGCAGATAAAGTGTCAGGGCATTTATGTGGCGGCCTCACCTGAGGCATGAAAGGGAGCAGGCCTTGTGAAGATCCCTGGGGAGTGCAACTGGCATAGCAAATTCAAAAGCCTTGGGGTGGGAATTCTTGCAGCATTTGAGGGAAAGGAAGAAAAGCAGAGTGACTGGGGTGGGTAAGGGGGGGTGACTGAGGGATGTGGAGGGTGAAGGAAAGGGTAGGGAGTGAAAGGGGGTGAGCAGTGGTGAGTGAGGGTGAGGAAGGGTGGTGGGTG
>SJYT01077491.1:715733-765985 GCA_006410635.1 Cephalophus harveyi
GGTTGAGGTGAGTGGAGGGTGAGGGGGGTGGTTGAGGTGAGTGGAGGGTGAGGGGATGGGTGTGGAGTGAATGGAGGGTGAGGGGGCGGGTGGGCCTGCTCCACTCATGCAGGATGGGGGGAGGTGAGGAGACGCAGGTTTCATCCTACCTGCTTCTTGTGTGGGGAACCGGGGCAGCACAAAGGCCGTGAGTGCCGGGCCCCGTCTCGTGAGGGGCGTTTGGTTTTCTCCCCCAGCCTCAGGAGTGGCGCTCTATGGCCAGGCCTCCGTCACCTGGCCCACACTCGCCCTGTTGGGAGGACAGCGGCTCCTGCTCCAGGACGCGGGGAGGGGCTGCAGGGGCGGCGCACAGAGCTGCGCTGACAGGCGGGACCACACTTAGGAGGCAAGGCAGAGGCCTCTGAGACAGCTTCCTTCCTCCCGGCTCCTTAGAGCTAGGAAACCGGCCTGACATTTTACATCAATCAGACCATCCGGAGAAAGTCTCAGTGTCTCAGAGTGACTGAAAAAACAAATGTCTGTAACAAATGACAAGTAGGTGAGAAAGTGGAAGAATTCATGGGGGGAAGGGAGGGGTTTACAATTCTGTTTCCAGCCCACTAGCCCTGAGCTTTGAGAGGTCAGATAAGGGGGTGTGATCAGTGAATTTCCTTCCTCTTTGTGATGGTAACCGTAAAAACAAGCATGTTTTGAACACACCGTGCGAGCCAGGCACACAGTATGTTATCAGGCCGTTTACCTGGAAATTTACAATCTTCATAACCACCCATTATTCAGATGAAGGAAAGTTGAAGAATCTGCCCACGATCATGTCACCAGAAGATGTAAGATTCAAACACCGATTAGGGACCCTAGGGTCTTAACCCCTACCCCTGGGTGGCCGGGCACCTCCAGTGTTTGCTCCAGGCCTGCTGGGCGCTGGTAGAGCTGCTCCCTGGGCCTGGCAGCTGCCCTGAGGCTGGGCCTGTTCAAGCAGGAGCCGCCACCTCTTGGGGAGCTGGCTGCCACTGCCAGGGCTGAAGGCCAAAGTGAAAGGAACCCAAGGACTGGCAGAGTCAGGATGATCGCTGCTTATGTTCCCCTGAGGGGCAAAGGGGAAGAAACTGTGGTTTTGATGAACGCGTTTACCCTGGCCTCTGCTTGACTCCACACCCTACCTCAAAGAAGCTTCTTCCTAGGGGATGGTTGAGATGTAAGTCTTCATTGAATTTGTTACAACATTGAATCTGTTTTCTGTTTTGGTTTTCTGGCTGCAAGGAACGTAGGATCATAGCTCCCTGACCAGGAATCAAACCCAGGACTCTGGGTGCATCCGCGTGGTGGGTTGAACTGAGGCCCCCAAATATACGCCCAAGGCCCAGCTCCCAGAACCGCGAATGCAGACTCACCTGGAAAAAATGTCTTTGCAGATGGATTTAAGAGGTGAGGTCGCTCTAGGTTTCGGTTGGGTCCTAAGTCCTAAGACAGGTGTCCTTACAGGAGCAGAGGGAGGTCTGGGACAGACACACAGAGGAGAAGCCACGGGACGAAGCCGAGGCTGGAGTGACGAGCACGGGCGACGAGGAAGCTGGGAGGGGGAGCAAGGGTCCTCTTCCTCTGGAGCCTCCAGGGGGCCCGTGGCCAGGCTAGCACCGGGAACCATGGAGGGTGATTCTCTGATGCTTTAAGCTGCCAGTGTGTGGTGATTAGTTAAGGTGTCCCTGAAAGCTCACAGGGTTCTGCCACTCTCATCCTTAGGCCTAATAAACTAGTTACACTGTACCCGCTTCGCCCCCCAGGCAATGGCATGCAGTGCTGAGTCATTCAGTCGTGTCTGACTCTGTGACCCCATGGACTATAGCCCACCAGGTCCTCTGTCCAAGGGATCCTCCAGGCAAGAATACTGGAGTGTCCATGGGATTCTCCAGGCAAGAATACTGGAGTGGGTTGCCATGCCCTCCACCAGGAAATCTTTCCGGCCAAGGGATCAAACCCACATCTCTTATGTCCCCTGCATTAGCAGGCGGGTTCTTTACCACTAGCACCACTTGGGAAGCCCCATCCCCCAGGCAAAGGGTTCCCAGATTCCAGGGAGAGAAGGAATGGATGAGGGCAGGCCATCTCTGCCGAGTGCCCTGGTCTTCGTAGGCAGAGCCCCAGGGCTGCGGATGCCGGCCATGGTCCAGCTTCAGAAAGGGCCCTCTTCCAGCACTGGGGGCCCCCTTCTCCCAGACAGACTCTGGGCAGCTCCCAGGGGTCCAGCCAGACCCTCCCTCCCTGCTGGGGGGCGCAGGTCAGTCTGTCTTTGATGATTCCATCTCTTCTCCCCGCTTTAGCCTCCAGGGCCAGGTGCTCCGGGCCCCTCTCTGGACAGGGCCTGGTGGGGCCGCCCAGCACATCTCACTCCGGGCCACTTTCCCCCTTGAGTCTCCTGAGTGCTGAGTGACTCCAACTTCTCTGGCCCCGTGTTTACCAACAACTCCCACAGACAGCTAATCCTATCCTTTCCTTTTGGATTTTTCTAGTTTCACTCAAAGTACGGTTTCCAAGCCCTCGAGGGGCTGGGGGCGGGCCTCATGGTTGGGGCTCCATGGGGACATCCCCAGCTGGTGCTACGTGAGCCGGTGCCACAGCAACATGACAAAGTGATGTCCGTCAGCTGGCGTTTGACACGGGCAAGTTCATCCTGACCGCGATTTGTGTGTGTGTGTGAGACTGAGTATATGAGTGTTGTGAAAGTGTGAGAGTATGTGTGGTGTGTGTCTGTGAGTGTGTGTGTCTGTGTCTGTGAGAGTGTGTTGTGAGTGAGAGTGTGTGAGAGTGTGTGAGTGATTGTGTGTGTGTGTGTGTGTGTGTTGGACACAGGCAGGTTCATCCTGATGGCTCTTTTTCTTCTCTGTGTCCGTGTGTGAAAGAGAGTGTGAGTGTGTGTGTTAGTGTCTCTGAGAGTGTGTGCATGTGTCTGAGAGTGTGTGTGTGAAAATGAGTATATGAGCATTGTGAAAGTGTGAGAGTATTGTGTTAGTGTCTGTGAGAGTGTGTATGTGTGTGAGCGTGAGAGTGTGCGCATGAGACTATGTGAGTGTTGTGGAAGTGTGAGTGTGTTAGTGTCTGTGAGTGTGTGTGTGAGAGACTGAGCATATGAGTGTTGTGAATGTATGACAGTGTGTGTGTTAGTGCCTGTATGTCTGTGAGAGTGTTGTGAGACTATGTGAGTGTTGTGTGTGAGAGTGTGTGTGTTAGTGTCTGTGAGAGTGTGTATGCGTGTGTGTGTTTGTGAGAGTGTGTGTGTAAGTCTGAGTATGTGAGTGTTGTGAAAGTGTGAGAGTATGTGTGTTAGTGTCTGTGAGTGTGTATGTGAGAGAGTGAATGTGTGTGTGAATGTCTGTGAGAGTGTGTGTGTGAGACTGAGTATGTGAGTGTTGTGAAAGTGTGAGAGTATGTGTGTTAGTGTCTGTGACAGTGTATATGTGTGTAAGTGTGAGAGTGTGCATGTGAAACTATGTGAGTGCTGTGAAAGTGTAACAGTGTGTGTGTTAGTGTCTATGAGTGTGTGTGAGAGAGAGTGAGTGTGTGTGTGAATGTATGTGAGAGTGTGTATTGAGACTGAGTATGTGAGTGTTGTGAAAGTGTGACAGTGTGTGTGTTAGTGTCTGTAAGTGTTTGTGTGAGAGAATGAGTGTGTGTGTGTGAGAGAGAGAGTGATTGTGTGTGTGTCTGTGAGAGTGTGTGTGTGAGACAGTATGAAAATTCTATGACAGTGTGTATGTTAGTGTCAGTGAGAGTGTGTGTGTGAGACGGTATGTGAGTGCTATGAAAGTGTGACTGTGTGTGTTAGTGTCTGTGAGTGTGTGTGTGTGTGTGAGAGAGAGAGTGATTTTGTGTGTGTCTGTGAGAGTATGTGTGTGAGACAGTATGTGAGTGCTAGGAAAGTGTGACAGTGTGTTAGTGTCTGTGAGTGTGTGTGAGAGAGAGTGAGTGTGTGTGTGAATGTCTGTGAGAGTGTGTGTGTGAGACTATGTGAGTGTTGTGAAAGTGTGAGAGTATGTGTGTGTGTGTCTGTGAGTGTGTGTGTGTCTGTGAGAGTATGTTGTGAGACTGAGTATGTGAGTGTTGTGAGTGTGTGTGTGTGTGAGTGATTGTGTGTGTGTGTTGAGGGAGGAGGCAGTCGCTAGCCACCTAAGATTTTGATGTTCTCACACTGAATAAAGGAGACTTTGAAGTTCTTACTCTTTTTCCCATCAGCACGAAAACCCTGAGAGTCTGTGGAGCTTGTCCCAGAAGAATTTAAGACCAGAAATAACGAGTTCACGGGTGCTTTCAACAGCTCGCTCTTACAGAGAACTCCAAACCCACAAGAAAGAAGAAAGAACCCTCCCTCATCAACCCAGTGTCTGCAGCGACCGCCTTTGGCAGAACGCACTGCTTGCTGTGAGGGACTCGCTCCTGTGGTTTGTTTTTAACAACATCTGTCCTTGAGCCACCTTCCGAGGGGCGAGGCTGCTGCCTGCCCACCTGCAGCGGGGCCCCGAGGCCAGTGTGAGCTTCACCGCCTGCCCAGGAGGCAAGTTGTCAGGCAGCCCCCCTTGCAGCTCAGAGCACCCATCTTGCGGGCCCTCCCATCCATTCCTGAGCCCTCTTCTGGGCAGATTTCCTTGACTGTAATGTGTGTGTGTGTGTGTATGTGTGTGTGTGTGTGTGTGTGTGTGTGTGTGTGTGTGTGTGCATGTGTGCGTGCGCTCAGTTGTGTCTGACTCTTTGCAACCCCATGGACTGTAGCCCACCAGGCTCCTCTGTCCATGGGATTCTCCAGGCAAGAATACTGGAATGGGTTGCCATGCCATCCTCCAGGGGATCTTCCCGACCCAGGGATCGAACCAGAGTCTCCTGTGTCTCCTGCATTGGCAGGTGGGTTCTTTGCTGCTAAGCCCTGGACCATGGTGCATGCTCACAAATGAGCTGGGATGGGAAGTCTGCAGCTGAGTGCAGCAGGAAGACGGCAGGGGGAAGAAAGCAGAGGGGAGATTGGAGGGAAGGGAGGAGGAGAAGGAATTCTGGAGTAGGGGTGCGGCCTGGACACAGAGAAGGGTTTTGGGGTCCCCACAGGCAGTAAGGGAACACCATGTCCTCAGGAAAGAGGGGAGAGGAGATAGGAGAGGGAAGGAGGGTTAGAATGTCTTCAAGGCTGAAGTTTGGCCAAGAGAGCCCAGGCCTCCTCTTCCCTCCCTCTGACACACGTGCCAGAACCACATGTGTCTCCTGCATTGACAGGTGGATTCTTTACTGCTGTCGCCACCTGGGAAGCTCCCTCTGCAATCAAGATGGACAATAAAACCAAGGACCTGCAGCGAAGAAAGAAATCGTCCCAGAGACAGGCCCACGCAGAAGCGGGAAGCAACGTGATGAGGGCTCCGCGGCACGGCTGTCCGGCTCTGCCTCCGGCTCCTGGATCCCCTTGGAGCCCCATCCTTCCAGACCCTCAGGACGTCAGAGGGACACTTAGCTGGAGACGTGGTGTCCTCACGTGCCGGCCCTCGTGGGAGAGCTTTTCGCTCTTTTCCGTGCTGTTCCTTCTTCGCTCTGTCTGCCCCGTGTTTGTGGTTTGGGAAGGGCAGAGGGTGAGTGAGTAGGGACTGATCTCCCAGAAAAGGTCCACAACTAGGCCGCCCTCGGCTCCATCCAGCGAAAGACCAGCCCAGGCACAGACCCCAGCCGGTAGTTTACAGGGATTTACGTCCAACTCTGGTTCCCAAGACGGATGATGGCAGAGGGCAGAGTGACGCCCTAGGAACATATATATCTGGATACGGCCTGAGAATCACATGGTCCGGTTATGATCTCATCCTCCTGGCCTCCTTCATTCATTCATTCCATTAGGGACATACTGACTGTGCGCCTTGCCTGTGCTGGGCCTTGTGCAGGGCTGCCCAACAAACCTGTCACGGACCCCACCCTGGACCCAGGGGGTTAGTTTCCTTTTCAAAGGCTGAGGAAGTGCCGAGGCAGGGGACGCCTGCCCATGTCCCCCAGCGCATGGACTTTGGGGTTCAGTGCCTGCCTCCCACCTCCTGTTTGAATACACCATCTCCACCTCTGGTCTGCTGAGAACCCGAGTTCCATCACCCCTGCGCCAAACAGGCTTTCTGGTCCTGGCCTCGGGCCTTGCTCTTAAGGCTTAGAGCGCCCTCTGTTGATGACCCACGTGCAGTGCCCTGGTCTTGAGCTGGGTCTGGTAGCATTTTCTGCTCCTGTGAACCCCATGTGTGCGGTTCACCTATCCAGCCGTCAGTCGGTCCACACTAACAGCCGCTGCTGAGCGCCAGGCCCTGTCCGAGGGGCAGAGGATAGGAAAATGTAAAGGGAAACTTTCAGGCATCTCGCAGGTTTCAGGTTCAACTGTCTTCCCGGCGCTGGTGGATGGATGGTGCATTTGCGATCCTGTAATCTCTTTCAGTTTTTCCAGTAGTCATGTATGGATTTGAGAGTTGGACTATAATGAAAGCTGAGCACTGAAGAATTGTTGCTTTTGAACTGTGGTATTGGAGAAGACTCTTGAGAGTCCCTTGGGCTGCAAGGAGATCCAACTAGTCCATCCTAAAGGAGATTGGTCCTGGGTGTTCTTTGGAAAAAATGATGCTAAAGCTGAAACTCCAGTACTTTGGCCACCTCATGAGAAGAGTTGACTCATTGGAAAAGACTCTGATGCTGGGAGGGATTGGGGGCAGGAGGAGAAGGGAACGACAGAGGATGAGATGGCTGGATGGCATCACCGACTCGATGGACGTGAGTCTGAGTGAACTCCGGGAGTTGGCGATGGACAGGAAGGCCTCGTGTGCTACAGTCCATGGGGTCACAAAGAGTCCAACACAGCTGAGTGACTGAGCTAAACTGAATCTCTTTCAAGGGCTTCCCCAGTGGCTCAGCTACAAAGAATCTGCCTGAAATGCCAGAGACATGGATTCAGTCCCTGAGTCAGAAAGATCCCCTGGAGAAGGAAATGGCACCCACTCCAGTATTCTTGCCTGGAGAATCCCAAGGACAGAGGAGCCTGGTGGGCTATGGTTCATGGGGTCACAAAGAGTTGTACACGACTTAGCAACTAAACAGCAACAACTACAATCTTTGTCACAGGATGCGAGCTGAGGGACCCTCCAGTTAAGTGGACACTTTGTGGTTGTCCTTTGCGTCCTAGAGTTTCTGACCTAAAATGGGCAGATCTGTGTCCACTCTGACTCTGTGTTCCATGTGGAATAATGGGCTTAATTCTCCTGGGAGATGAACTCCTATCCCCCAAACCTGCCTCCGCCCCCTGCCCCCCAGGACTCCTCATTTCCCCTCCCTAAGCGGGAGTCCAGGGGCCACGGGCGTGAGGCCCCGCAAGCCCCAGTCCGAATCTCCTGCCTTCCCTCCGGTCGATCACTGCTGCTGGGCTCCGCCTGCACCTGCCCGCCCCCACACGCAAGGTACTGGTCCCCCCCTCCCCAATCCCTCCATCTTCTGAAGGGCAACCCGCACACCTTGACTCTCAGCAGTGACTGTGGGGAACCTGGCACCCCCTTTCTCGCTCAGAAAAATGTGAGTGCTGTGGTGTGGGCGCCTCCAGGGCCAGCGAGTGTTACCACTTCCCCTCAGAGTGAAGACCCAGCCTCTCCTCTAAGGGACCAGCCCTTCAAGCAGGGACCAGGCCTTCAAACACAGCCCTTCTCACTAGCAGAAACACAGAGGGCAAGCTTTTTTCTGTCCTTTTTTTATGGTATTTCTGTGGTTTAAATGTTTTATTGGAGTATAGTTGATTTGTGACGTTGTGTTCATTTCTGGTGTAAAGAGAATCAGTTACATATATCCACATATCCACTCTTTCTTAGATTCTTTTCCCATACAGGTTATTAAAGAATACTGAGTGGCGCTTCCTGTACTCTATAGCAGGTCCTTGTCAATTATCTATTTTAGATAATTTTAGTTTGTGTTTGTTCATCTCAATCTCCCAATTTATCCCACCCCCTCTTTGGTTTAACTCTTTTTAAGCTTTTAACACAGCATCTTTATGAGATGGAATTCATATATTATACCAATCACCCAATTAAAGTAGACAATTCAGTGGTTTTTAGTATATTCAGATTCTTGCAACTATCACTGCGATCAACTTTAGAACATCTTCTTCCCCCAAAAAAGAAGCCCCCCACCTCCACTAGCGGTCACTCCCCACTCCCCCCCTCCCACACCCGAGTATGTCCTCATCTACTTTCTATCTCTGTGAATTTATCTTTTCTGGATAATTCATATTGGAATCAGATAACAGTGGCCTTTTGTGTCTGCCTGGCTTCTATCACAAAATAAACTTTTGTTCCTTGTTTTATTTGCACTTTAATTAGACTGGTAATATAGTTTATGAAGAAACATGAGATCCTTGCTGAGAGAGGGGTGCTTGACCATTACCCGGTGACAACAGGCATGAACAGGGCCCTTCTGGCCCGCCTGGCAAAGGCGTGAGCATCTTGCTTTCATCTGAACACAGGGCACACCCACTGCAAAGCCCCTTCCCCAAACAAAAGTGCCAGGTCACCCTCAGCCCCCTGGGGTCTCACCTACACCTGAAGTTAATTTACTTCCGGTGTTGTTCACGCTCTGTTCAACAGCCAAAGCATGCTCATGATTGATGGAGAAATAAGACTAACTTGCGCCAAAGAGATGAGAACCAGCAGTTGTATTTCTCATTTCAGAAGCACGAGATTTGACTGTATGGGGTACACACTGCAGAGGAAAGCAGACAGGGAGCACAGAGCTGTGACGACAAACGTGAAGGGGATCCGAGAACTGCGGGCAATTGGAATGAGCTTCTCGGAGGCTTAACTGGGCGGGCCACGCGTCACGGCTCTGAAAAGGGCAGCAGAATGATTTACTGTTGGGCTGTTACAGGCAACTAGCTCAGTGGCATCTCTGGCTGTGCCTGTCCCTCCCAGGACTGTTGCTGGCACTCTGGGGAATGTTCTCAGCAAATGAAAAATTTACTATTTTTTCAGTCATAAGTGTCTGCTGGCTGGAGATGAAATTATGCCTTTTGGACATCAGCTTCTCCCTGAAACGATTGACTCATGAGCATGGGATACAGTTCAGCAGTGGATGTTTTTAACCATCGATACCCTCCCCACTCCACCCCCTGCCTCCCTGCCCTTCCTACAGTAAGGTGGCCAAATACGGAGATCTCTTATCAGCCAACATCAGCATCACTGCCTTCGCTGTTAGTGCCCCCACACGAGAGACTCTCTACACACAATTATATACAGTAATCAGGAAGTCATCTTCTGCAAATCCCTGGCTCTGATCACGTCTGCCCCAGCCTTGAGCCTAACCGAGTGATGCGTCTATGTTCTGAATTCACTCCCCAGGCCAGTTTGGGGCCACCTGTCACAGCGTGGCCGGGGATCGCCCTGCGTGAGAGCCAGTTTAGATTTCCTGCTTATTCAGATGCAGGATCCGTCCTGGGAGCCAGACGTTTCGTCTAGACGCTTCCAAGCCAAGAAGGCCTCCTGGTGCCCGTCCTGTTCTGGGTCCCCTGAGGCACATGTGCGCCTCTGGTGTCCCAAGCAGCTTTTGTTTGTCTGTGTTTTGTGTTTGAGCGCATCCATCTGGCTCGCCTTCTGCCACCTTTTCTTCTGTTTACACCCACAGTCTCAATTTGTCTTCCAGCTCTTTCCAAACCCATTATGCTAGGGACAGATTTAGTCCATTTCCCAGGCTAGATGCTCAAATACATCGTTTCCTGCATTAAAAATAATCTCAAGCAGGCTCCCGGCCAGCAGCAGGATTTACAGGCCCTTGGAATTCTAGGAGAAATCTGCAGAAACTTTTCTGATTCTGGCTCAGTGCCCCCAGATTCACTCATCTGGGAGGAAAAAAGGCACTGATTTCATATGAGCGTGGAAAACATCTGAATTTGTTGGTCTCTCGCAGACAGAAGACCTGGCCCGGACCCAACAGTACAGTTCTTTCCTGATGTGGTGTTCCTCTCTGGCGAGGTCGTGCACCACTCCCTGGCAGGGCGAGCCGCTCCGGAGCTGTCCCCCTGCATTTGTTCACCCATCACTTCCAGCCTGGGATGCTGGGGCTTTATGGTTAGCACCACGCTCTCCACCTTCTTGCTGATTTGGGTTCATACACATTCATCATATTCTCCTTGTATGTTGACTGTTTCAGCTGGGACCATCCTCTCTTGCCTCATTGGAAAGCTCCGGGAAAGGGCTTGCTGATGAAAGGGGTATGCTGTTCGGAGGAAAACAAGCTCCCGTCATCACGCCCAGGGGAGGAAGCCAGGTTCTCGGCTGGAGCTCAGCAGAGAGTCACCGGGACAAGCAAGCGATGCTGCGGGCTTCCTCGCTGACGGGAGAGCGGCCCCCCAGGCAGGGACCTCTCCGCTGCTCAAGCTCACAGAGGGGCCACCCTTGGCTTCCCGGGGAGAAAAGCCAGTCTCAGAATCCAGTGTGGGAGAGACTGCCACCGACTCCCAGGGATCACGATGAGGGGTCGCAGGTGAGGTCCAGGAAGCTGCAGGTGATCTGGACTCAGGATTCACCAGCGGTGGAGTCTGGCCCCCCTGGGCCACGGCCTCTCTGAATCCTCCAGGCTGCTGAGCTCCGAACACAGGTGCCATCATGGCCCAAAGGCTGCACCCAGAATGAAGGTCCAGTGAGAGCCCATGGGGCTAGAGCAGAGGGGGGACACATCGCACCTGGGGGCCAGGTGGAGCACCCTGCGTGCCACCCACAGGCCCCGCCAAGAGCCCCTTGTCAAATGTAAAGCCGGAGAAACGCCATCCCAAGTCACCCCACCCCAGGAGCCATGGGTCCAAACATTGGAGAGAAAGGGAGGGGTCAAGTGCCACCCTCGACTATCCCAACAGCACTGCCCCACTAGCCCGAGGGTCAAGGCTTTCCTTGACCTCATCGACCAACGGTCGAAGCTACCCCTGACTACGTTCTTTGCTGTATGTATGACCCGCTTGAAGTGAAGGGAAGGTCACTCAGTTGTGTCTGACTCTTTGAGACACCATGGTCTATACAGTCCATGAAATTCTCCAGGCCAGAATACTGGAGAGGGTAGCCTTTCCCTTCTCCAGGGGATTTTCCCAACCCAGGGATGGAACCCAGGTCTCCCGCACTGCAGGCGGATTCTTTACCAGCTGAGCCACCAGGGAGCTGCATGACCCGCTTGGTGCCATGTGATGAATGTTTACTCTGGGCCACAAGGTGGTGGTCCTTCCTATGGGAGGGACGGCCTGCAGAGACCCCGAAGAGGATGCTGCTTCCTGTTCACTCGCTCCTCAGAGTGGCGTCCGGTGCTGGCAGCGTCAGCATCACCTGGGGATGTGTGTTAGAAATGCAGAATCCAGGACGCCCAGCCCTCCTAGTCAGACTTGCCTTTTAACCAGCCCCCCAGGTGATTTGAGGCTTCCCAGGTGACACGACCCAGGGGATGAACACACATACATGCATACACGCACACACACACACACACACGGAAGGTCCTGCTGTGTGGACAATTTGGGATTTTCCCACAAGCAAGTTGGCACAGTGTCCTCAGTCAGCCAGGCTTGTTCTCCTGCTTTTTACGGGGGAACAGTTGTCTTCTTGTGCCCACCTTCTCCTAAAAGTGTGCCATCCCAGGCCACTACCAGGCTACTCGGTTCTGTGGGGTGGCCCGAGGCAGCCAGCGACCCCTGCTCAAGAGAATTTCATTCTCATCATATGTATAAGGGCAGACATACTAATTCTGAAGCATGATTTAAGTACTGGGGTAAGGTTTGTTCATTGGACAAGCAAAGTGCTTAAAAAAGAAAAGTAAACATATTTTCCTTATAAATGCACTATGAAATGCTCAAGGGAATTTAGCCAGAAGTTCTAACCTGCCTGTGCTCAGTCATGTATGACTCTTTGTGACCCCATGGACTGTAACCCTCAAGGCTCCTCTGTCCAAGGGATTCTCCAGGCAAGTGAGTTGCCATTTCCTTCTCCAGGAGATCTTCCCAACCCAGGGATTGAACCTGTGACTCCTGCATCTCCTGCATTGGTAGGTGGACTCTCACCACTGAGCCAGTTGGGAAACTTGAAAAGTTCTAAAGTCCTTTTGTAAAAAATTACTTGAATTTAAATAAATTTTTAAGTAAAAGAATAAGCTTTGTTAAGTTCGACTCATAAGCTTGAGAAAAGCTGGGTTTTACAATGTGTTACTTTTTTGAACACTGTATTAATTTTTTAGACACCAAAGTCGCCTTTTTGGGGACTCAAATTCTCCTTTCAGGACCACAAAAACTGTGTAGCAGCAAAGGTACAGAGGAGAAACCAGGTGGCATGCTTCCCTGGGGAAACATGGTTTTTCTTACCTGCTCTTCTGAGCCTCATTCTTTTCTCACTGCATCTGGTTTTGCCCTTTGAGGGAGAGAAGAAAAATGTGAGTTCTCTGTGTTGCCGGAGATGGATGATTTCACACGTTGAGCTCTATTTTTCTGCTGCAGAGCAATTCCTTCTGCCCCATCTCCTCCTAATAATTGATCTTCCATCTTGATTCCATCTCCCTGAGATATCTCATCTCCTTCTGATCCCATACTTCTGTGACTTCTCTTCCAAACACCAGACCCCGATGTATCCCCCAGAGGTCCCCAGGACAGATTGCTGTCATCTCGAATTCAGTGTCTCTATACCGCGTCCTGGGCCTCCCTCCCCTTTTCCTCGTCCCCAGGCTCAGAACGTCAGGCATCTTACCGCCTCTGCCACGGTCCCTCCTCTCTTTAATAAGTTCATTCTTTCTTAGGAATTTCCGTAGCACTTCCGTGACCATGCCTGCATGCTAAGTCGCTTAAGTCGTGTCCCACTCTTTGTGACCCCCTGGACAGGGGCTCGCCGGGCTCCTCTGTCCATGGGGATTCTCCGGGCAAGAACACTGGAGTGGGTTGCTATGCCCTCCTTCAGGGGATCATCCCAACCCAGGGATCGAACGTACATCTGCGGCTCCAGCATTGCAGGCAGATTCTTTACAGCTGAGCCATCGGGGATGTCCACCTCCATTGCTACCATCAGAGGCCAATTCCTTATTTCCAAACCACAAGAGATTTTTTTGGAGGGAGGGCTTTTTTTTTTTTTTGATTGGTATATAGTTCACACACCAAGACATTCACTCTCTTAAAGTCCCCAATTCAGTGTGTGGTTTCTACTGTATCCTCAGATAGGCACAACTATAACCACCATCTAATCCCAGAATATTTTCATCAACCCCCAAAGAAGTCCTGGAAATGACTTCTCAATGAGCCTTATAGCTGGTGATCTTTGCACTTAACTAGATATACCTGGAGGTGGATTTCGGGCTAAGCTGTGTCCAGTTCAGATGCTGAGAGTGTCGTGTTGTCCTTACCTGAGGCGACTGTGGTGCCGTGGTCCTGGACTCCAGACTCAGCAATATGACATTCACCGCTTTTGTGGCCTTACTATTTCCTGCGCTCAGTTTTATCATCCATTAAGTAGGACGACGACGGTATTTGCTGTCGTTCAGTTGCTCAGTCGTGTCCAACTCTTTGCGACCCCATGGACAGCACCACGCCAGGCTCTCCTGTCCTTCACTATCTCCTGGAGTTTGCTCAGACTCATGTCCGTTGAGTCGGTGATGCCATCCAGCCATCTCATCCTGTTGCCCCCTTCTCCTTTTCCTTTATAACAATGCTATAGTATGAGAATAAATCAGATAAGCTGGTGCAATGGGAGCGATCCATAAACACAAGTGGTTATTCTATATATTTCTGATCCGACTGTATAAACTTAATGCATCTTAGAATCTTAATCTTGAGATGACGGCAGATTCACTGATGGTGCAAGAAATCATCAGAGAGATTCCTCAACTTTCTCCAGTGGGCTCATCCTGAAAAACCACAGTCCAAATCACAGCCAGAAAATCAACCCGGATGCAGACAAGATACCAAATGTTTCTGACGCCAGAAGGACCCCTGGTGTTGCCCTGTGACAGCCCCTACTCACTCTTCAACCTCCCCTGGGAAATCCCTGATCTGCTTTCTGCTTTGTAATTCAATCATGTTAAGTCAGAATAGGTGGGATAGCTGCTTTTTACAGTGTTCAGTACAGTTGCTCTGGGAGATACACCGACTGGTAGCCTCACTTTAGAGTGAGAAAATGGACTTGGCCAGCGTCCCATAGGGTGTGCATGACAGAGCTGGCCCTCAGATCACCAAGATAAATATACCCTGTGCTTTTTTTTTCCCCCACCATACCATTCTGCCTCCTTTTTAAACTCATTCATTCAACAAACATTTCCAGAGTGCCTGGGCTCCAGGGACCCAGAAATGATAAGAGGCTGGGCTTCCCTGTGGCTCAGTGGTGAAAAGCCCACCTGCCAATACCAGAGACACGGGTTCAGTCCCTGGGTCAGGAAGATCCCCTGGAGGAGGGCATGGCAACCCAAGTATTCTTGCCTGGAGAATCCCATGGACAGAGGAGCCTGGCAGGCTATGGTCCATGGGGCTGCAAAGAGTCGGACACAGCTGAGAAACTAAACAAAGTCAAGGTTATGGCACCCTTACCAAGTTTGTTGCCCAGGGCTCTGAACCCTGCTCCTATCCAGCCAACACTAAAGAGGACGCAAGCATCCTTTTCTCACGGGGCAGGATCGCCTTCTATTGGAGGTCACAGCCCTGCCCTGGGGCTTATTCTCCAGGGTCTCTGCATCTTTCCCTCTCTGCAGCAAAGGGTCCTTCCTGGTTTGCTGCTGAGCGGCTTCCGCAGTCTGCTTCCTGCCCACATCAGCCTGGAGGTCCAGAAGCTTCTTTTCATTTTTGAACCATCTCTGCCCCTTGAAGTTCACACTGGTGATGCACCCATCAACCCAAGCCTTATAAACATGGTGTGGGTTTCCTCAGATTCACCAGGAATTTATAAAAGTCACAGTCACAGATATTTTGAGACGGGGCCCCATCTGACTTGGGATTCAGTGGAGGACGCGGTGGGCACCCCATCCGTGAGAGTCTTAGAAGCCTTCTGACCAGCTGAGAGGTCTCGGAGCTGTGCTCTCAATATTCCTGGGGTCATGAAAGAGGGGACCTTTTCCCTCACGGCTATCTTACTTTGAGAATAATTTGCCTTTCTGGAAAGACTGGGAGTGTGAAGTAATTTAATTCTTAACCCAGAAAATTCTGGCTTTTGAAAATTATATTCCATGAGTTATATTTGAAAACTGAAAATTTCTTCTTTTAGTTCCTTTCTGTCTGTCCCTTACCTGCTGAAAGACAGCAGTTTGCATTTTCCACATTCTGCCTGACACTTCCTTAGCCAAACCCACTGTCTGTTGGTCATGGATAGTTTTCTTTTCCACCTTTCATTTCCACATCTGTCACAGTTTAGCAGGTGACAGCTTTGCTAAACTTTCCGCTGCTACATCACACATATTTTTTCCCCTCCAGCTTCCAATGGCAATTTCCTCACAGCTCTTCCAGGGCTAATAACAATCTTCCTGAAATTCTTTAAGCTGTGGCATAGACTTAAAGCCAAGGCCTTATGATGTATGTTTATAAATGTCAGCACCCCATTGCTGGTCCCAGTTTCTGTTTTGGTTATCTGTTGCTGCGAGCCTCATCACCTGAAAACGTGGTGTCTTAAAACAACCATGCTTTGTTATCTCTCATTTTTCCCTGGGTGGACTGGTCATGGGTGAGTGGCACTGGTCATGGGTGGGTCTTTTATGTGACGGCCAGCAGATGTTCCTGGGGTGTATGAGACCAGAGAAAAAGGTCATGGTGTGACCCCAAAAGATTCGCGTGCCTGATTAAAGAACCTGAACTTTAAAACACAGTCAGCGGGGATTCCTGGGAAGAATTTTGAGCAAAAAAGTGAGGTTATTAGCTCTTTCATAAGAAAATAATGAGAAGCCATGTGGGGGTGGGTGAGGGAGAGCCCGAAAGGTGCAGGTTGGTAGAAGACCTAGGGGTGGGCAGAGGCTGGGGGGGGGTGAGAGCTGAAGTGCAAGGACATGGCCACTTTGGTGTTCAAAGGCTCCTCACAACTGAATATCCCCACTTCTGGTGTTTACTTTCGCAGTGAAGGGCAACCATAATCTACCTAGTCATGCAAACCAGAACCCTAGGGGCCCTCTGCAGCTCCCGAGATGGAGAGCGTCACGTGTTCATGACTCCTCCTTGCCCTCGCTTTCCGGGGGCAGGGTCTGATTCCCTGTCCCAGTGTCTTTTCCCTTTGCCACTTGGCATCCCTGGGCTGGTAGTGTATGAGCAGACTCTTTTCAGGCCTCGTCTCACCAGAGTCTTGAAATGTGCTT
This sequence comes from Cephalophus harveyi, assembly GCA_006410635.1. NCBI lineage: Eukaryota > Metazoa > Chordata > Mammalia > Artiodactyla > Bovidae > Cephalophus > Cephalophus harveyi. The sequence goes on from SJYT01077491.1 coordinate 732,036, forward strand.
GTGTGTTTTGGCTTGGCCTCTTGTCCTTCTGTTGTCCACCATGGAAGAGCTTGCCCCAGGTAACTGCAGCTTCTAGAACGAGAAACACATGCATCGGGACTTCTCTGGCGGTCCAGTGGCTAAAACTACACACTCTCAGCGAGGAGGCCGGGTTTGATCCCTGGTCAGGGAACTAGGTCTCACATGCTGCAACTAAAGATCCTGCATATGACACTAAGACCCAATCAGTTCAGTTCAGTCGCTCAGTCTTGCTCAACTCTTTGCAACCCCATGGACTGCAGCACGCCAGGCTTCCCTGTCCATCACCAACTCCCGAAGCTTGCTCAAACTCATGTGCGTTGAGTTGGTGATGCCATCCAACCATCTCATCCTCTGCCGTCGCCTTCTCCTCCCACCTTCTATCTTTTAATACAGTCAAATAAATAAAATTTAAAATTTTATTTTAAAAAAAGGAACTACATGGATCCCAACCAACCTGAGACCTATAACAAGAAAAAGAAATGATTACTGTAACCACGGAGAATTTGTGTTACCCAATATTACAGTGGAAACCACTGATAACTGTTATTTCACTGCGGTGCAAACCTAGTCAGTACAATTATCTTGTACTTCCGTGTCTACTCCTCCATTTAGTGCTGTCAGTTTATCTAGTAATATCTCTGGAACCTAATCATATCTCTCTGTCTGCAAGACCACCATCATCTTAGCTCAAGCTCTGAACCCTTTTTTGCCTGGACCTTGGCAAAGCCTCCTGCCTGGTCACACCCCTCTGGCTCTGGAGAGCTCTGTACCCTGCAGCTAATATGACCTTTGGACCAGCCTCATTTTAAAGAGTCTCGCCAATCTCTTGGCCCAGCTGATGCTTTGATTCTCACTCTGCTCTGACAACGGGGGCTTCCTTATCCACGGTGCCCCTGTCCCCACTGGGGCACATCCAGGTTACCATTTCACCATGACCTCTTAGGGGCAGAACTGACACTTGTCAGGAGCCTTTGAACCAAGGGGGACAGTCTGGGCTGAACAAAGGGTGAAGTCCCTTTTGCTGGGCTTAAGATGAGGGGAGAGCATGCAGAGAGAAAGATGGCCCCTTAGCCCAGGCAGCCCCCAGCCGTGCGCTCTCCCAGGGTATAGACAGGCTGCCACATGGGCCAGGGTCCCACCTGGCGCTTCTGGGGCAGAGGGTGGACAGTCCCTTCACGCCCTCCTCTCTGTACAGTTCCCGCAGGCCAGCAAGTCCCTCTGGCCTCGTGCTCAGGTTCCCCCTGTCCACCCACCTCGGCCCCCCATACAGTCCGGGTTAAGATCTGCTCACTGCGGATGAACTTCAGCCCCTGATCTCCTGGGACATTGCCTTTTGATTCCCTGGATGCTCTGCCCTTACAAATCAGAGCTCCAGCCTTGATCCCATCTTTTGTCTTTGCCTTTCAGGAAAGCATAGCCTGCATCCTCCGCTAGGAAGAGCCATGCTGGTTTAGGAGCTCAGAGAAGAAAGGCACAGTAAGACAGGAACAGATTTGAAACACATCCTAGCCTGATAACATCACTGTCCGTCTCCACTTAGACTACTCAGTGGCTTCCTGCTGATCTTAAGATAAGAATGAAATCTTAATCATGGCCCCAGAGAGCCTGAATGGTCTGGCTTCAGGCTTCCCCTCCAACTAATCGTCCCCTCCAGCCCCTCCAGCCCGCTTTCCATGCCTCGAAGGAGCTACACTCCCTCTTCCATAGAGTTCTCTTTCGTCTGGAAACCCCCTCTAGCCATCCTTCCCCCACCCCTAGCACCCCCCCTGTCTCTTATACACATCTAGATGTGTATAAGAGAACAGAGGCAGCTCCCACTCCACCCCCTCCCACCCCTCCCCTCCCCTGCCCACCAGGCAAGACCCTGTGATAAACGCCCATAGCCTCTCTCCTTTTGAGGAACTCCTTTTACTTGCTGGGTTATCTGGCCACCATCTCTCTCTCCCTGAGTCTGTAAGCTGTGAAAGAACTAGTATGTAGTTATCTTTTTCATCATGAGTTTTTCTTTAGTGGATGAATGAATGAATGGGATAGATGGATAAACGGATGGATGCAGGGATGGTAGTTACTGGTTAAAGGCAATCTCGTATCTCTGGGTCCTAATCCAATTTGGTTCATCAGAGAACAGACCCAGCCTGATGAATGGTTGGAACATTAGCTGCCTATTTGGGTTTGAAATAGAAAATTTAAGTCCTCCTCAATCACTTGGTCCCACCCACTGGACATTTTATCGCTTATGGTTTTTCTTTTGTGGTGGTCCTCAAGATCTTTTACTAAAATTCCAATAATTCTAGGAGAGTTCAGTCCTCTAGAGCTATATTTCAGGCAGCAGAATTCATAGCTGAGCCCTGGAGAGAAGAGGAGAAGGAGCATGGGGAAGCCAGAGAAATGAGAGGTAGGGAAAGGGGACAGACGACCAGGGAGGCGCTTAGAGTCAGCTTCTCAGATTTGCCAAGATCCCATCCTCTTACTTTAAAGCTTCATGACCCTGCAAAAAGTCATTTTGCTGTTTTGAATTTTGCCCCAAGTGACAAGGGTACAAAAACAGACAGGGGAAACTCCTTTCAAGGTAACTGGAAGCACAGTTATCTATTTTTCACTATTTAGAGAAATGTTGTTGTCAGTCACGTGCCTGGCCCAGGCAGGGCACTAGAAATAGAGAATGAGCAGAACAGACCATGTTTTTACCACATAGGATAGTGGGGACTTCCCACAAGGTCTTTTAGAGAAAAAGACATGCATTCTTTGGGGTCCTCCCAGACTCCCCTGGCTTGAAACTGCCTGGAAGCAGTGGGGCAGGGGTGGGGATCAGGGGACAGTTGGGGGCCATATTGTTGGGAGTCACAGAAAACATCGAAAGGGAAAGGAAAGAATATTCTCCTTTCCCATTTTCTAAAGTTTTTGGTGCCAGGACATGGGAAGATGAGGGGAGAGGGGGGATGTTGGAAGCTCCAACTGGGAAGTCCAGCTGGAAGCCGGACTCCAGGAAGTGTCATCATTGGGGTTGGAGTCACTCTGATGGCCTGAAGCCAGCCTGGAGTTTGAAGCTTTGCTACAAATAGAGAAAACATGTCGAGTCTGCAGAGGAGAGTTTAACTGACTGGAGGTGAGACAGTCAGTTAAATCTGCTGCATCTTATTTCATTTCTCTTGTTTCCCTTTGTTCCTGGTTTTCAATTTCTACCCTTCTCCAGTTACGTAAGAGCTTCCTCTTCTAGCATCCTACCCTTAATGAAATCCCTTCTATTCCTTTTCTTACTTATATTACACATTCTTCCACCACCCCCACACCAGGCCATTTTAGACTGCATGTACAAAATACAGTGATTCTGCAATTTCAATAAAAGCCATGTAATCACTTCCTAAAGCACCGCTATGCTTTGAAAAATCAATATTCCTCCATTGGCAATTTCCCATAATGCGGTTAGTTTAACAAAATAAAATTTGAAAAATCAAAGTGTTGTGAGAACAACTACATTCTTCCAAGTTCTCTTTAATTTCCTACCCTCCAGTGTTTCTTTCATGTCTTCCTACCTCACTGCTGGCGAAGGGAGAAAGCCAAGGAGAGCTGACCTTGGGCCATTTCAGAAGAAAAAGTATATTAGGGTCGCTTGGCAGTAAGTGATAGAAACTCACGGGGAGTTCAGCCCAAATGGGAAAGGTGTGGAGGGAGGGGGTGGGCTTGTTAGCAGAGGGCGGGGAGAGGGGCCTGGCAACAAAGTGAGCAGATGTCTCCCCACTGAGACCCAAAGCAAGTGGTCCCTTCGCACCCGCACCCTCAGCTGGGCATTTACGAGGGTGGTAGGGATGAAGCTGGAGGAAGACGCTCTCCTGTGTGGAGAAGGTTTCTGGGCTCAGGGTTTGAGGGTGGTTAATTGGGGAAATCATCATCTCTTTGCCCCAGGGTTCCCACTTGGCAAACAGGAAGAGGATTCAGCGGAGCTGTCTACAAGAACTGCATCCACTTTCTCACCAGCAGAGCTCCCAGCCGCCGGTCTCTACTCTGGAGCTGTGCATGGCTTGATCACCCACAACCTCCATATGCCAACACCAGGGCACTCTACTGGACATACCTGACCTTTCTTCTTCCTCTTTTTAATTTGGTTGCATCAGGTCTTAATTGCAGCATGTGGGATCTAGTTCCCTGACCACGGGTCTAACCCAGGCCCCCTGCACTGGGACCCCCGAGCCTTAGCCACTGGACTGCCTGGCAGTCCCGCCTGTCTTCCTTCTGAGACACTATTCCCTGGGCATCTCCAGTTCGCCCGTCCCTGTTTTCTCCTCCTGACCTGGCCTCTCTTTCATGCTCTTCTGCTGGCTCTGCCTTCCCCGTTGGTCCCCCAGATGTTAGACCCGCTCAAGGCTGGGTCCTGGGCCCTCTTCTAGTCTCTGTGTCCTCTCGTGAAGCAATTCCATTGGTGAACATTCCCACTTAGATGTGCCCTGGGCGTGTCAAACTCAACACGCAGAACAGAGCCCTAGAAGCGCCTCCGTCAGTCGAGTCCGACCCTCTCCTACTACTCGTAAGAGGCACCGTTCCCCACCCCCACCCCGTCACTATCACCTCTGGCTGCTGGGGTCCGTCCATGACTCCTTGCATTTCCACTCTCCACGATGGAACTGGATCTGTTGTTGTTTAGTTGCTAAGTCGTGTCCGACTCTCTTGTGACCCTACGGACTGTAGCCTGCCAAGTTCCTCTGTCCTTGGGATTCTCCATGCAAGAACACTGGAATGGGTTGCAATTTTCTCCTCCAGGGGATCTTCCTGACCCAGGGATCGAACCCAAGTCTCCGGCACTGACAGGTGAATTCTTTACCTCCTGAATAGGGAAGCCCCTTAGCTTGTAATTACCTCCTCGTAATTCCTTTAAGAAAAAGAAAGATGGGGGAGATCTTTTTCAGTAGCTGCAAAATTTTCAGTAAAAATAAGGTTACCCTTAACATGGTACCATTGAACCCCCTTTTTTTTTGAGCTCTGATAGAAAGGTCAGATAAACTTGCTTTATTTTTCATTACTTACCATGAAATAGTCTTCAATCCATGTAGCTTTTGCTTACTTTTCAAGCATTTTGCTTTTAATAAGGTTGTCTAAAAGTTTTATGTTTGCATGATAAAATACAACCATTATAAAAGTTTTCCTTAGTATTTGCATTAAGTTTATAATTTCTCTGATGAGCAAATATTTGTTTTCACTTTTTTTTTAACTTGGTAAACTTCACACTCATAAAAATATCTGTGAAAGAGAACGCCAGTACTTCCGATAAATCTAAAGAGATGCTGACGTGCCCACGTTGTTATTCTGAACCAGGACACGTGCACTGTGTCTCAGTCACTACAATAACCGCATGGCTGAGTAGCTCTGGTACTATTAATATTTTTCAGTTGAGGATACTAGGGCTTAAGGAAGTTACAAAAATCCCCTAAGATCCCACAGCTAGAGAGTAAAGTAGGAACCAAGAGCTGAGCCTATGCAGGTCTGACACCAAAGCCCATTCCACTCAGCCTCCCAACCCCATGGCAGAAGCCACCAGAAACTGTGCTTTGGCAGTAACTCAGCTCCCAGCTTCCTATAAGAAAGAGGTGAAGGGACCAAGTGGTGTTGTGAAGTGCTAGAACTGGGATGGAATTTCAGAACCAAGCCTAGGGCTGCAGACGGCAAAAACTGGTCCCGGCAAGTGAGCTGGGTACCCTGCGGTGGCACCCCACCTTCTGCATATGCTCCTAGTCGAACGCACTCTGGAGAAGGGTTTTTATTCTCTTTCTAGTTCTTGCCTCCAAGAAGGGTTAACCCATTAGGAGAGAAGGGACCCACATCTATGAAAACACCTACACAGGCTTTTCTCAAGTTTTAATTTCTGTAAATACCAAAAATCCTGTAAGAGTTTAATTGCCAATGTTTCATGTATTAACTTGGATGATAAATACTCCTGCTAGTTCTGTTAATGCTACCACTAATATTACTCTATTGGTGAAGGTTTTCTGATAGATCTAACTCCATTGTCTTCTATTGCAGCTTCCCAGTGGACCTGTCATCTCCCAGGGTGTGATAGAGCTTTGGAGAGAGGTTTGTGAGTGTTGATGACAATTTACAATAAGGAAGTTTTACTGCTTTTTCTGGTTTCCCAAGTGGCTCTGTGGTAAAGAATCCGTCTGCAAATGCAGGAGATGTAAGTTCGATCCCTGGGTCGGAAAGATGCCCTGGAGGAGGAAATGCAACCTACTCCAGTATGCTTGCCTGGAGAATCCCATGGACAGAGGAGCCTGGCTGGCTACAGTCCATGGGGTCTCAAATAGTTGGGCACAACTGAACGTGCACACACACACACACACTTGCTTTTTATTTCAGAATTACAAAGTTCACATTTTTAATTGGTACTGTAATATTTGAACACATTATCTTTAAATTATCACTGTTATTTAGTTAAAGTGGGATATTCTAACTATAAACCAGTAGGTACTTAACATTAACTTGCATCAGGACTTTCTGTACACTGTTTACCTCAAACTGATTTTTAAATAAAATTCACAGATTTCAAAGGACAGAGCACATACATGTGTGCATGATCCGATTGCTGCTGGGTAGCCCCAGAGATATTTTTTAACCAGCACACATCTGTTCAGATTAGTGTGTTTGCTTTTGTTTTGGATTTCAAATACAAGCTATTTGTTGCTAAATTGAATGGGTAAAATGTACGAATAATAATTGACAAAGCATTCATGGCTATAGTCAAAGTAAAAATCCTTTGGAAAAGAAATAAAACAATTGGATGCACCAGAACTACTGTGAAACAGTTAAATCTCTCAAAGGTATTGGAGGGGCTGTTGCACCTGGTATGTTGCTCTGTGTCTAAAATAAATTTCATCAGCTTTTCTTTGCCCGAGGGTTGATTTTAACTCAAAACATTTTGGATCCATACAAGTTGCAATAAAATGCAAGTGGTCATCGAGCCTGATACAGTCCCAGGGCTGCAGCTAAAGGCTAAAGCAGAGTCCATCCCACCAGGCCTTACAGGCAACATTCAATTGACGTTTTAAGGAATTTAAGGCTAAGAAATCAGAAATCCTTTCTGGTTTGGGTGTAAATTCTATGTGCTGAAATAAGTACATTGTCCTATTGGAGTTTTTTTTTTTTCCATTGAAACCATCACAATAAGGAATATGCTAAACCGCTTCAGTCGTGTCCGACTCTGTGCGACCCCATAGACGGCAGCCTCTGGGGTTCTCCAAGCAAGAACACTGGAGTGGGTTGCCATTTCCTTCTCCAATGCATGAAAGTGAAAAGTGAAACTGAAGACGCTCAGTCGTGTCCGACTCTTAGGGACCCCATGGACTGCAGCTTACGCTCCTCCATCCATTGGATTTTCCAGGCAAGAGTACTGGAGTGGGTTCCCATTGCCTTCTCCAAATAAGGAATATGGCTCTGCTAAATGCTTAAGAAACTTCAAACTCCAGTTATTTTTGCATTTTTCTTTTTTTTGGCCCACAGAGCAGCATGCAAAACTTCCCTGACCAAGGATGGAACTTGTGCCCCTGTGTTGGAAGCAAAGTTTTAACCACTGGATCACCAAGGAAGTCCTTCAAAGGCATGACAGTTTATTCACTCATGACTGTTCCTAGTCGTCTGTACAAGTTTAAAGACACTGGACTATTGAAACTACCAACTGGACTGGAAGTACTATTTTTTTTTAAATAAAGACTTTACTAGCAAACACTGGAGACAATTTAAAAGTATATCAATAAGGAATATGGTAAAATACAGAAAGATCTCAGAGCCATACAATTAAGTAAAAAAAAAAAAAAGCTGCAAAGTAATGTAAAATACCATAATATTTATAAAAAGACTCCTTTAGCTCATATACACATGTACATACACCCATCAAATTGTAATACAGGCTACGTGGGGCAAGGAGATGAGGATGGGATAGAAAAGGGAGGTGTGTGTATTATTTTCTGGTTTATTTTGGGCGTGCTACGTGGCTTGTGAGATCTTAGTGGCCCCGCCAGGGATCGAACCCATGACCCCTGCAGTTGAACCTCAGGGTCTTAACCACTGGACCTCCAGGGAAGCCCCTGTGTGTGCTATTTTGAAAACATTAAGAAGCAAAACCAAACTGAACGCCAGCAGGCGAACAAGTAAACCCCGAGGACTGTAAACTACTAACTGTGTGTTAGACTTCCCTGGTGGCTCAGCTGGTGAAGAATCGGCCTGCAGCTCAGGAGACCCCGGTCCAGTCCCTGGGTTGGGAGATCTCCTGGAGGAGGAAATGGCTACCCAGCCTAGTCTTCTGGCCTGGAGAATCCCATGGACAGAGGAGCCTGGCGGGCAGCAGTCCATGGGGTCGCAAGGAGTCGGACACGACTGAGGGACTGAGCAAAGCACAACAGTGCGTGTTAGTTTGCTCGGACCGTCCCAGCAGCATCCAGAGACTGGGCGGCTTAAACAACAGAGACGTATTTTGTTTTCCCACAGTTCTGGAGGCAGGAAGTCCAAGTTGAGGTGTTGGTAGGGTTGGTTCCCTGAGCCTTCCCTTCCCTGGCTTGCAAACAGTACCTTCTCCCTTTGTCTTCAGAAGGCTTTTTTCTCTGTGTGGGGTTGGATCCCAGGCATCTCTCCCTGTCTGCCCTGATCCCCTCTTCTTATAAGGACACCTGCCATCTTGGATTCGGGTCCCACCCTGAAGACTTCCTTCTAGCTTTAATCACCTGTTTGTTGGTCGACTCTCTCTGTGTACAGTCACACCCTGGGGTACTGGGGATTAGGGCTTCAGCGTAGGAATCTGGGGGCAGACTCAAGTCAGCCACAATTCAGTATTTTTATTTTATTATTTTACTTTATCTTACGTTATGGGGATTACTAAACACAGCACAATTTTAATAAACCACGTTTGGAGAACACGTTTTCATGAACATCTGAACACTGATAACAGACTTAATTGGATGAATTTTCTAAACCATTTAAACTAAAATTATGGTCTGACCATGGATCCTTCAAAATTTGAAGTATTTTTATTTTAAATTCTAGACCAGATGGCTTATGTGCCACAATATGCTCATTTTAAAAACCATATGATTTTATACTATAGAAGGCTAAGGATACACAAAAGATGACTTTGAAAGTGGATTCAGGGCGTCCCTGGTGGCTCCATGGTAAGAAAAAAAAAAATCAAACTGCCGATGTAGGAGACACGGGTTTGATCCCTGTTCTGGGAAGATCTCACATGCAGAGGAGCAACTAAGCCCGTGTACCGCAACTCCTGAAGCCCCTGTGTGCCGAGAGCCCGGGCCCCACAACCAGAGAAGACGCTGCAAGGATAGGCCCACACGCCACAACCAGAGAGGAGCCCCCACTCACCACAACTAGAGAAAGTCCACGTGCAGCAACGAAGACCCAGCATGGCCAGAAACAAGTAGAGCTATTAAAAAAAAAAAAAGTATTTTGTTGAAATCTCCTTCATCAGACTGGGATGCATTTTAAAGGTTGTGCCCAGTACTCAAAAGTCATTTCTCTGAGGTGCCCCCCCTTTATGCTCCCTCGGAAGGTGACTGATCCTTCTGCGGTCCTGCTGATGGGCTGCAGCCCACTTGCAGAAGGCTCTGCTAGACGCGTTCCAGTCTGGATAATGCAGAGACCGTATCCACCCGTCTTTCCATCTCCCAGCATCTAGCAAAGGTGTACCCCCAACAGGTGTCCCCACAAATTCATGTGTGGAAGCTCTAACTGCTGGCACCTCAGCACGTGACCTTACTTGAAACAGGTCATCACAGATGTAACTGGTTCAGGTGAGGTCTCACTGGGATGGGGGTGGTGTGTGGAGCAAGCCCTGATCCACCATGGCTGGTGTCCTACACAGATATGCAGACACCTTGTGAAGATGGACAGACGCTGAGACTGTTACAAGCCACGGGACATCAGAGATAGCTCGTAACCTTGGGGAAGCCAGGCTGGAAGTGTGGAACAGGTATCCCCTCCAGCCAAGCCCACTGACCACTTGGTCTCGGACTTCTGGCCTCCGTGATACCGTCTCAGTGTTTAGAGCACCCAGCTTGTGGTCCTTTGTTAGGGCACTTCCAGGAGGCTGACACTGTGAAGATCAGTGAACAGAGTGAAAAGGAGCAACCAGGGCCTTCCCTGGTGGCCCAGGGGTTAAGATGCTGTGCTCCTTGCAGGGCAGGAATAGATGCAGATGTACAGAGTGGGCTTGTGGACCAGGGGGAGGAGCAGGGGGACAAATGGAAAGAGTAGCGTTGACATTGGGCTTCCCAGGTGGCTCAGTGGTTAAGAATCTGCCTGCAATGCAGGAGACACAGGGGGTTTGGGTTTAATCCCTGGATCGGGAAGATCCCCTGGAGAAGAAAGGGAATGGTTGCCCAGTCCAGTAATCTTACTTGGAGAATCCCACGGACGGAGGAGCCTGGTGGGCTACGGTCCATGGGGTTACAGAGTCGGACATGGCAAGGGTGACTGAGCACAGCATAGCACTGGCATATACACACTGCCATGTGTAGAAGGGATAGCTGGCAGGAAGCTGCTGCAAGTTCAGCGCGGGCTCTGTGATGACCCAGGGGGGTGGCATGGGGGTGGGGAGGTGGAAGGCTCCAGAGGGAGGAGATATATGTACACCTGTGGCTGATGCACTTTGTTACACAGCAAAAAACTAATGTGGCATTGTAAAGCAACTCTGTTCCAATAATAATATAAAATAAATGTCCTCTACAGAACAACAAACAGAAACCCTCTGTGTCCCAATACAGGGTGCCTGGTCAGGGAACTAGCTCCTGGGCTCAGCACAGCCAAATTAAACAACAAAAAGAAGTGTACCTAGCACAGCAGAAACTAACACAAGATTGTAAATCAACTAATACTTCAATAAAATTAAAAAGAAAAAACATTGCATCCAGACAACAGGCATCACTGGGCCACGTGGCTCTCCTTCCTATAAATTCCTTGTTGGACTTGAGTCTGTTCAGTTTCTTGTCCCCTCTTTGCTGTGTCTCCTCCTGACAAGACCGCACGAGGCTCTTAAGCTACAGGAAGGAGACCTGTTTTCCCGTCCTGCACACACAGTCCCCATCTGTCTCGGATGCAGCAAATATTTCTTGAGAGCTGCCGAAGTCGTCATTTGCCCAGAGGAAAGCACACCCGAAACAAGGGCTCAGATGAAAAGGAATGAGCTTTCTAACCCAAATTCACCAGCACAAGCTTATTTGCATACTCATATTTTTAACCAGCCCAGCCTCTGTTCCTGGGCCAGGCACAAACTGTTGCAATGTTGGTTTCTGGCTCCCACACTTGTTTACGATCTTGGAGACCATTCTCAACTGTTTACAGCGATGGCTGCATTTCTTCCTTGGGAACTTGTCTTGGAGATCCCCACAGCCGTTTTGGGGAACTGAGACAGAGAACCAATTTGCATTCGTGGCTCATGCACTTACCCTCTCCTGTCCCACGCCAGGTCCTAACTGTCCTCCTATTTACAATTCAGGTTTCCTGGCCCCTGGGGGCCAGGATCCAGAGCCCCTATCTTCTTATTTATTTCTTTGTTCAGTACGGATACCTGGCCTATGTGTTCAGAATCACGAAACGGCTGGGATGGGTCCATTAAAAAAAAAAAAGAAGAAGAGGCAAGAGAGTTCAGATCTTTTGCGCATTTACATGTGTGGGTTTTTGCGTGGATATTAGCTCATGGGAGCTCAGCAATCATCCAACCACTGGGACACTCGGTGTTCTATCCCTGTTCACATGGAGAAACGATGTGTAGAGGAGTGAAACTGTGCCCACACTTGTCATACTGATTTATGGTGGGCCTGGGGCCAAAAGCACGTCTGTCTGATGGTGGGGCTTGTGTTTTTCCATGTTACCTACAGGGCTTATGTAGAGCCTGGACAGCTGTGTAGACAGTAAACGGAAAAGGAGGCTAAGGGTATAAACAGCTGCCAGTGGGTGTAAAACAGAGCTCAGAGTTTTCGAGCACCAAGGAACGGATTGCTGGCTCTCGTCTGATAACTAGGTCAACACAATTCATGAAGAAGACACTTTTTTGAGAAATTTGCTGCAAAGACCTTCTATCATTATGGGGTCAACCCAGTGATGCCTAAGGTCTTCCACCAGTCAGGAACTGCTGAATCTCCCCCCTTGGAAAGTGGGGCTGTGCTGGTGTGGGTTTGGTTGTGGGACGTGTCCAGGTATGTGGGCAGCATGGGGAGGTGAGTGGGCATCTAGAAGCAGGGCCTGGACACCTGGACTCCAAGGAGCTGCCGGGCCAGAGTCAGAAAGAATGGGCCAGTGCTGGGTTTCTAGGACACATGAGGCTGGGCCCAGGGGTGTGTGTGTGTGTATGTGTATGGAACCAGTGTGCAAAGGGGTAAAGCAGGTGGAAACAGGGTAAGTCTGGAGTCATTCCAAAATAAAGGCAATCAACTTCTGTGCTTCCTTTTTTTTTTTTTCCTTCTGGATATTCCTCTTCTTCTTTTAATTGGAGGATCATTGCTTTGCAATGTTGTGTCAGTTTCTGCTGTACGACCACATGTATCAGCTATACATATATACACGTCCCCTCGCCCTTGGACCTCCCTCCCTCCCCCCTCCCATCCCCTAGGTTGTCCCAGGGCCCTGCGCTGAGCTCCCCGCGCTGTGCAGAAGCTTCCCATCAGCTGTTGCACACACAGTCGCGCATACATGTCAGTGCTACGCTCTCAATTAGACCCACCCTCTCCTTCTCTCGTTTTGTCCCTGTGTCCATTCTCAATTCGTGCCCTCTAGATAGGTTCACCTGTACCAATTTTTTAAGATTCCACATGTATGCGCTAATATACAGTATTTGTTTTTCTCTTTCTGACCTACTTCACTCTGTAATATCCAGATCACCTTCTTATTTGTATGTGATGGATTTGGGGTAAAACAAAAGTGAAAAAACGGTTTTCACCTCTTCACCTTGAGGACTCTTTGAATTCTTTATAAAAAAGTATTTTTAAAAGTACAAAAGCAGTTTGGTAATTCATAATTTATTACAGTAGAAAGGCTGGAGGGGCCAAGTGTCTTCTAGGGGGGTGATCTCACTGCTCCAACCCCCTGTAGGAAAAGTCCAGATTTCAGGATTGGAGGTTGCTGCTGAGTTTCCCCACATTGCGCTCCTGGCTGGTTTTTCAAGGCTCAACTTTCTCCTTTCCTCCCCCTCAGTCAGGGACTCGGTGTTCTAGCCATACTGTGTGCATGCTCAGTTGCTTAGTCGTGTCCAAGTCTTTGCAACCCCCTGGACTGTAGCCCAACCAGGCTTCTCGGTCCATGGGATTCTCCAGGCAAGAATACTGGAGTGGGTTGCCATGCCCTCCTCCAGGGGATCTTCCCGACTCAGGTTTCAAACCCGCGTCTCTTGCATTGGCAGGAGGACTCTACCACTAAGCCACCTTGGGGCTACTCACAGTTTCCTGGCCAGCTCACCCACTCGTGTCTGGGCCTTTGCATTTCCGTTTGATTGCATCACTGCCCCCCACCCCCCCCAACCCTGACCTTTCTCTCTGACCCTCCACCATGCTCCTTTTCCTGGCTAAGGCCTACTCATATTTCTGGGCAAAAAAATTATTTTTTTTTATTGTGGTAAAATATATATAAGACAGAATTTACCATATTAGCTATTTTTAAGTGTACAAGTCGGGGCATTACATAAATTCATCGTGTTGTGCAAACATCACTGCCATTCATCTCCAGAACACTTTCTTCTTCCCAAACTGAAACTGAGTCTGTATCTCCCCAGCCCTGCCTTCCCCGACTCCTGGTCACCTCTATTCTACCTTCTGTCTCAGTGAATTTGCCTATTCAAGGTACTTTGACTAAGTGGAATCATTATTTATTATTTTGTGATTTCTTATTTCACTTAGAATAGTACCTTCCAGGCTCCTCCGTGTTGTAGCACGTGTCAGAATTGCCATGCTTTTCAAGGTTCTGTTGTCTGACAATACCACATTTTGCTTCTCTATTCACCTGCTTGAGTGGTTGCACTGGATACTGTGAATAATCTTGCTATGAACACTGACCGGCAAATCCTTCTCGTTTTTGATTCCACTTGGACACCGTCTACTCCCCAAACCAGTTCTGATTCCCCTACCATTCAGGTAACCTTCCCCCTTTGCCCACCAAATTTCTGATTTTTTTTTTTCTCATTCCTATTGTCCTGGGGTGAAAACAACCAGCAAAGCCTTAGCATGTAGGCTTTGCCTCAGTCTCTACTCTCTAGGGAACCTCAGCTCAGAAATATATACGGTAAGCCCCCTATATATGAACCTCTAATTTTCGAACTTTCAAAGATGCAAACATGTGGCCTCATGCCCAGTCAGGTGAGTTAGCTCATGAGTCTGGCGCACACTGTCACGCGTGTGCACCCTCTGCAACCATGTGTGTGGCTGTGCTTTTCTGTACTCCACTGTACAGTATGCACGGAGTGAGGCTCCCTAGTGGCTCAGTGGTGAAGAATCCACCTGCCAATGCAGGAGACAGGTTCGGTTCCTGGTCTGGGAAGATCCCCTGGAGGAGGAAACGGCAACCCACTCCAGCATTCTTGCCTGGAAATCCCCAGAACAGAGGAACCTGGTGGCCGAGTCCAGCGTGTTATAAAGACACAACTTAGTGACTGAACAACACTGTACAGAGTACAGTAGTTCAGTATCTTTATTTCAAGCCTTGGCAGGATGTCTGGAAGTAGTGATGTAGCTGGCACTGCTAAGACGTGCCAGCTGGGATCCTGCACTGCTGTACTTTTCAAGGTACTGTACAGTCTGAAATGTTTTTTGTTTTTTATGTATTATTTGTGTGAAAAATACTATAAACATATTACAGTACAATAGTACACAGCCGCTTATGTTAGTTGGGTGCCAAGCCAACTTTTTGGACTTACGGACAAATTGGATTTACAAACATGTTCTTGGAATGGAGGGCTTTCCTTGTGGTTCAGCTGGTAAAGAATCCACCTGCAATGCGGGAGACCTGGGTTTATCCCTAACCCTGGGTTAGGAAGATCCCTTGGAGAAGGGAAAGGCAACCCATTCCAGTATTCTGGCCTGGAGAATTCCATGGACTGTAGAGTCTACGGGGTCTCAAAGAGTCGGACACAACTGAGCAACTTTCACTTTCTTGGCATGGAACTTGTTTGTATGTAAGGGACTTACTGTACTAAGGGATGGTCACATTTCAGCTAAAATGTGATGGTAGTTCTTTGGAGATATTGAGGATTAAGGAAGTCTTGGTAATTATGTAGGGCTCCCAAGACCATCCTCACTGGTAAGAAAGGCCACACTGGAGGGGAGAAGGAAGGGGTGGGTGCCTAGAAATGAATGAGGGTTGTGGAGGGTGGTGGTGGTGAGAGAATAACCCTGATGCAGAGGACAGAAAAGAACATAGAAATTCAGGAGGGAGTCAGATTTAGCTCGTTAAATAATCCATTCTTGCACCCAAATGCGTGACTCTCCTCTGCATCCTCCCTGCACGAAAGGGCCTTTGTTCCTTCCAACAGCCTCTGCTTGAACACTTCCTATAACACAGTCTCACTACTCAAAAAGAGCTGCTTTCATTTCTGCACTTCAGAACCGAATAGAATCAAAATCTGCCTACTTGCAATTTCTGCCCAAGTTCTGTTCTGACCACCGCAGTGGCTCACATGAGGTACCAGGCCTTTCCTGCATTACAGACCTTCAAACATGTGAAAAGTTATCTGCTTCTGTTTTTTCTTTGGGGGGTTAACAGCTCACTGGTGACATCATTTCCAGGTTCTTTGGTACCCTGGTTGGTCACCTTTGGACACACTCAGGTGTGTCACTGAAACTTCAAATGTGGGGCCAACACAGAACCCAGGTACAACGCCTCAGGACGGGGTCTGGGGCAATGGTGGGAGGTGGGCAGGGGAACGGTACTGCTCAGCCAGCGTGCACAACGGCTCCTACAATCCTGCCCCGTATGTCCATCCGGCTTTGGTGACTTGAGCCCAAGGCGGCCAAGTTCCTCATTTCCATCTCCAGCCTCTCATCCCATTTCCATTTCTGTTTTAACTCCATTTGTTGCAGTCTTTCCACTGTTTTCCTTTGTGTTCTTGGTATTTAAGTGGTTCAGTTTCTGGCCATCTGCAAGGTGACCATTTGGAGCCACAAGTGTTCAGGTTTCATTCAGCTGATGTGAGAAGCCCAGGCATTAATATGAAGAAGTAAAATTTAAAAACTCCCCAGGTGGTTCCAGCATGCAACCAGGGTTGACACCCAGCAGCATATTGCTGCCCTGTCCTTTTTGAACACAGTAAACTTGTACTTCTTATTTCCCCTCCACCCAGCTCATTCCAAGCGAACATCATTCTCCGAGGTGTTAGACACTTACTATACTCAGCCTTGATTTACGTGGCCAAGCTCCCGGTCTGCTCGTGCTAAGTTATGAGACTGAAGAGCTGACTTGTTGCCTCGATGATCTTCTCAATGTCTTTTTTCCTTCCTCATCACAGTAACTTGTGACTATATGGTCATATTTACTTGTGAGAGATCTGCATGCCGAACTTTCTCATTTTTTCTCTCCTTTTCCTAATCTACTTCTTTGGGACATCTAGAACCACGCGGGTGCCTGGCCTCTACTTACAACAGAAGGCCCTTTGACAAGGTTGCAGGTTGGTCGGGTAAGTTCTTTGCCCAGTCAGTGCTCTAAATATTTATCTTAAAATAATCCTTATAACCCTACAAAATAGATATTATTCTTACTCTACACATGAAACCACCAAAGCCCAAAGGTTAAGGAAGTGGACCCTGAAGCCCTACGTCTTTCCTGCATGGCATCCTGTGTTCTGAGGGCTGAGGGGCAGGGGTAGTCAGGACGGAGATGTGTTAATCAAATTGTTTAAAATGTCTGAGAAGCACTGGTAGAAAGCATGCTGATTAGTGGAGCTCTGTTAAGAAACCTCACCTCCCACCCCAGAGAGAAAACCATGGTGCGTGATGAAGCAGTGGGGACTGTGAGAGGAGCCAGGCTCCAGAATGCCAGAAAATCCACGTTATTGAGCAGACAGCTGAGAACGAAATAAATCCCTCTCTTTTATCATCATCACGTGGAACATGTGGCCAAAGAGCAGCATGGATTAAACCTGGAGGTTCTAGCTCTGCTTGTGGTCAGCACTGTTCCCCTCTACATCCTGTTCCCTCGTTACTTAAAATGAGGTTTCTTCTACTACAACGTAGACTCCCTGTCCATCAAAATAAGATGTCTGTAGAAAATACAAATCAGATACTGAATGTCTGAATTAAATAGAATTCACTCTAGAATTAAGTCTCTACCTGAGACACTCTGTTTTCAAAACACATTACTTCTAGATCTACATTAAGAAATATATGTGTATTTTTCTCTTTTTTTGCCTATACCAGGTGGCGTGAGAGATCTCCCAACCAGGGATGGGACCCCGGACCCCTGCATTGGAAGCACAGTGTCCTAGCCACTGGACTTCCAAGGAAGCCCTCAATTCCTGCTTTTAATTGGTTGAATTAAAGGAGAGATTGGCACCACCCCCCCCCCCTTTTCACAGCATTAATTTTCAGTGCCTACTGTGTATTTCTTTAAAGTTGTCATCTTGAAAAAGAGGCAGAATTATATAAAAAAAAAATCACAAGACATTTGATGTCACTGTCAAGAGTCACAAAATAACTTAAATGAAATGTTCTCATTCATGAAATGTTCTAGTACTGAATTAAACTTTACCAAGACTTAGATGTTGACTTGATTTTGTCCATAAACTCAGAAGTCAGCTCTCCAGTCACCCAGTCTGTGAAAGGGCTTCATGTATCAAGTCTTCTGAAGAAAAATGCGCCAGGAGGCTGGCTGCGATAGCCTGAGGGAGCCACTGCCAACACCCACTGCCCACAGGCAAAAGGCCTGCTCTGCCAGGACAGGGAAACTGCCAAGGAGACGGCCAGCAGCCTGTGGTTTGGTTTCAACCCCAAGTACAGGCTATGCGTGCTCCTTCAAGCCCTCCTCCCACCCCCAGTCACCTGGGTTGGCTAACCAGTGACTATATCACAAACTAATAATGGGGAAAAAAAATTGAGACAGGCCTGTGACAGTTACCAATAAGGACAGTGTGGAGACATACTCAATCTTCCTTGATCACTTTCCCTTTGGTTTAGGTAACACAGAAGAATAAAGGGCTGACACAATACTGATTTTACTGAAGAATGTAATGAAATAAATTGAAGGAAAAAAGAGGAAGAGAGTGGAGACACAAAATTTTTACACCAAAATTATGAACAGAAGTCATTTAAAAGAAGAGAAATATTCTACAACAGATGAAGAAAGTTTTAATTTCTTTTCACATTAAACATCGTATACCACAATCAGCTAACAGAAATTACTGTAACATTGGTCAAGATGACATAAAACTAAGGATAAATGTCTGTTATGAGGAAACCTCATTTAATGTCAGTGATGATGTCAGATACTATACTTTTCATAAGAAATAATTTATCTTGAAGAGAAAGTAAATAAGTCAGATCAAGGAGACATGCTGAGGTTTTAATAAAGAAGAAAAGCTTTGCCTTTCCCAGAACGCTTAAAATCCAGGACAATTTAGGCAAAAGACAGGAATTAAATACCAAGTGCTAGGCGGCTCACAGGCCCGTAACTCAGGCTGTGTTCACAGACTGAGCCTCTGCAGCCCTCACCTTTTGGTGAGTGAGCTACTGTTTCTGGCAGAGGGATTTTTACTGGGATGCGGTATTGATTTTAACTGTCAAGCAGTCCAAAGAACTATTTTTAAAAGGGACAGTTGAGTATTTTCATGTATACACTATTAAGGCATCTACATTTTTGGTGTTTTCAGTATATAATTTTACTGTTATTTTTTATTCTTTTTTCGTTTTGCACAACAATGATATTAGGTATTAAATGACACATTTCTTTCTCTACTAATGATCCAGTTTACCCATTTTGCAAACCCCAAATTGCAGTCTTGCGAAGGGAAATTTATAACATGGGAACACATAGAAAAATACATAGAAAACCAATAGGGAATGTGGTTAGCCATCATAAAATTTCAACCATAATTTAACTGATAGTCTTTAACTTTGGAAAAACAGAAGAATAATTAGAATTAAAATAGGTATTAAAAATAATTACCAGTAGTTTATATTAGGAAAGAATACAGCCATAAATGGCTTAACTGCCCAATTAAGTAACTACCAGATTTTTCTTTAGTCAACACTAACAGAATTCACATTTGAGCCAGTCAACAAAGCATATAAATATTTAACATCTCTTGAATAGAACATCTTAGTGATAACAGAGACTATGTAATTCTACCCATTGTCATGACTGTGCACAAATTAACCAGGTTAAATATCAGAGATACACTGGGAATCCTCCCAAAACTAACAATAGAATACTCAAATAACAAATTTTCTTAAAGATTCAGAAATAAAAATTGAACAATTACAACACGGATGAGACAGTACTTAAACAACTATCAACCTAATCAAAGACCTTTAAAATTACCACCAAAATGCACTATGACATTTTTTTATTTAGTGTACAGAAAGAATCTATAAGTACAGGTTGCAGAAAGAAAATGTTTAGTGCTATTTACATTCATTTTAAAACTCTGCGCTATACAAATTTAATTCTGATCAGTATGAACAATATTTTTGTAGATCTACTGCATATAAAGCCTTTTCATCAAAGCATTAACAATGAATAAAATAACCTGATTACCTTTAAATGAAGCTGACTGAAACCATTTACACTTACTGCTTGTAAGGGCCGTGGACACTCGTTTCAGTACAGAACATTACGTCAGCCTGCAACTTCATTTTTATAAAGGCTAGAGTTATTTATATGGAATATTGTTCTATATACTACACGCCAATCTATATTTAAGTGCTATAGTTAGGTATTTTATGAGGTTTTTATTAAATATATTCTACACATATTCGCAATTTCAGCCAGGAAGAATTTCTTCCCAGTGAAAAAATATAAAATCTTTTATATTTTTTTTTACAGGTTTAGATGAAACTAGCTCATGCTTTAGTGCTGTGCAAATTGTTTTTAGCATATCAATTTTTAAATTATCGGTACAAAACAAAAGAATGGCATCCCTAATCAAGTATGCCTTGAAAATCAGCTTTTGATTTTAATACAATTGCAAGCACTAATACCCAAGGCAAACTACATAAGGAAACAAAATTAGTCCTATGGAGAATTTTTAATTGTAAGAATTCATCTGAGCTCTCATTAATGAGTAAGTATGACACGGGACACAGAGATGAGCAATAATTATGGAAAATTGAATTTGCTGATATTCAAATACATAAAAGTGGTGAACCAATGAGGTTTTCTAATATTTCTGTGCAATCATGGAAATCTACGAGTGACTGGAATTCCCCCCGCGTTAAGGCTAAGACGCGCGCGCTCCCTCTTGTGCTGTGTGAACGAGCCCCCAGTCAGTCTGACTGCAGTGCACGTGTGAAGGAGAAACAACTAGCTTCCCGAGCCCTCTGCCGAGCACTTCCAACAACAGGCACACTGTGTCTTTTCATTTGTTGCAGTGAGAATAGCCGCGCTCAGGGCAGGATTCTGTGCCAGTGCAGCCGCCATGGCTGACTTCGGTAGAATTCACCCAACATTTTAGTTTCTTTTCTATTTTTTCCTCTCATGTTGGCCCAGCAATTAACTTCATTAATTGCTGAGTGTCTTCCAGTGTGGATTTGCACGTATGAGTATTTCTAGGTACCATAAACCATGTTATAAATTCTGCTGATGAAGAAAATAATTGTCAATCGTTTTTAGTGCAAAATTGTATTTGGAACACTTGATTTGTTAGTTCTGGTGATGAAAACTTTTGTGGCAGGAAAATGGTTTCTGCTATGAAAAATCACTTGTTAACTTTTCCCCTGGAGATTGACTTGCATTCAAAAATCAATTTATATTTATATTTTAAAACTGCTTAACATAAAACTACTAGAAATAAAAAGTCATAGTGAAAAATGTCCTTGGTTCTTTTTACTTTCATGAGAGAAGATGACAGTGTCCACGTGGTGGTTGAGGTCCATGGGTCTACAGGCAGACGCTTCCCAAAGGTTCTGAAGCGATGCCGGGTCACCCCTGGCCCGGCAGCATGAAAGACAAAGACCACGCCACATGCGCCAGGTAGACCGCTTACAGGATGACACAACAGTTACTCTCTCCAGTCTTTTCACGATTCCTCTGACCTAGGGAAGTGAAGAGAAGCCTTGTTTATAAAGATGCTTGGGGGAAGCAGAGGGATTCCAGCATAATAAGAAATAGGGATTCTTTTTTTTTTGCTTAATGTTGGCATTTTTTAAAATTAAAAGGCTATAATAAATGCCCTTTTAGTTTTAGCCTGTTTCCAAAATGCCTGGTTATCTGCTGAGCGAGCTCTGACCATACACTATGAGAACATCCTTTCCCCAGAATGTCCAAGAGAACTGGAGCCATTTGTGAACGCCTGCCTCTGTGGCGCAAGGCAGGAAGCTCCCAGCACACAACTCACCTTGGGAGTTTGGCTCTGGCAAGGTCTCTCTGGCCACCAAATGCATCACTGTTGTTTTGCCAAAAGGAAGCTTTAATGCTGTGTGAAGATAAGACAGTTTGTTACACATATATCAACCTATTGGAATCATTCACTAGAATTGAGACCACTTTAAAAATTGACTGCTTTCTGTATGACTTCAACAGATAACACTTCTTACCAGATACAGCATTTATTACATAATGAAATTAGGTTAATAATATCAGAAGCAATTTTTATAATTCAGAAATTATTTAGCTATGACTATTAGTTTGACATATAAAAACATATTGTGTAAGGAAGGGGAAAGAGAAAATACATAATTGCTTAACCTAATTTTATTTAGTCACCTAATAAAATTCCTGCATCAAAGAGGTCACCACAATGTAGAAATAGAAGGACATAAATAATGATTAATGATTTTAAACATAATAATAATTTTATTATTTTCAACCTTATATTCTTCTATTAGAAAACAATTTTCTTTAAAAGGTTATTTTAAATAAATGAATCACTGTTTGGCATTATTAGTAATCACTGTTTTCTAATCAAGCCTTTAAAAGGTTTTCCTCATTTATAAGTAACAATTTTTATTATGAAATATTTCAGAAATAGAGTAATATAATACACTCATGTTATCTATGAACCAGTTACACAAAGTAAATCCCTTTGTCATTCCGAGTATAAAATGAGAAGCAGACAGTGGAGCTATGGCCTGGAGTTGTTTCTGCAGCTGCAATCTTCTAGTTCTGAGTTTCAATCTACTCCCCTCATTTGGAATTAAAGGCAGGCTCAGATCAGTACCAAACAAGCTCGGTCCTCCTGTTACCCGCTGTTTAAATCTTCCCTATAGGATGATGGTTAAGAAGACTCCTAATAATCTTCAATATTCCTAATATTTCATATGATCAACGTGACTTTCCATCTTATTTAACGCTAGCCAGCCACTATTTGGTCTATTCTCTTAACTTCCGAAGTTGAAGTGAAGCGTAATGGCCCCCAAATATACAGTAGGCTGAAACAAGAGGAGAGAGCCCTTACTGGATAGTCTCCTGGGCCTGCTTTAACACTGAAACGCAAACAAAATTTTACATTACCAAACATTTCACTAAATGTATTGGGAAAGCCTGACTGAATTTGCAAAGTCCGTACACCAAGCTGTGGACCGCTCTCACACCGCTTCCTGACCGCAGGCAGCCAGCCCTGCATTAAGGGCGCATCCTGCCACTCACTCACTGTGAGATGGGTTCTGAGTGCTATCTGCCTCCTCCTGATGCCTCAGTTTCCCCCCACCCAAACTGGGAGACAAATTCGAGCACCCGGCCCTTACCACTATATTGATTAAAAGAAACAATCCAGGGAAATGCCTACCTCAGGGCTTGGCCCAAAGAAGCACCCCATAAGTTTTATTGCGATCACCATTATCATCTTTCTGAGCAGCAAGAAAAATGGGTCTTAGAGAACAGGTGTGCAAACTGAGATGCAAATGTGGAGAAACACTGTGGTCAGGCCTAGGAAGCTGCTGAGGGGCTTACCGATTTAGGCTACACATCTGATTACTGTTCTTCTCCACCTGAATTTTAATTGGAAAGGGCAGACACTGACATTAATGGTATCAGAGGAGAAAAAGGAGGGGGATACGAGACCTGAGATGCCCTCTCTCTTTCACTGTGGGGGCTCTGCCTTCTGCTGTGGCAGTGCACGCTTCACATAGGAGCCACTGGGGGCGACACACCCCTAGCAAAGAGGGAGATGGAGAGGGGGCCGGGTGCGCAGAAATGTGCATTTAAAGGAAGATTCCGACACCCACGGGGTGGCAGGGTTACAGTACAGAGCAACCCTCAAGCCGTGCAGAGCACGCCCAGGCCTGCTCCACGCTGGCCATTCAGCGGTGTGACCCTGTGCACCGTCTCCTCATTACTCACATTCGAGAATACAGGAGATAAAGAAAGACAGTAACCAAAACCCCCCAAGGGGTGAACGTCATTACCAGATTTACTGATCAACTTAGAGGATCCAGCTTATACTCTCATGTTATTTGTCTAAATCACAAGACCAGAGAGATGGTTTGGTTTTGAAAAGATTGACAGCAACATAGTAACAATGTAAGTCAATCTATTAATCATTCAAAAACAAATTCCAAAAAACAATCAATGATTTGATTTTAACACAAATTCTATGATTTTTAACATGAAGTCGGAGCTTTAGAGCCACAACAGAGAGGTAATTAAATTAAGTAGGTGAGAAAATGCTCACACAGGTCAACACTTAAAGGGAAATGGAGTCTCAAGACGCACTCGTCGAGTCAATAGGCTAATTCAGGCCACGTCTCCCAGTGACATTCCAAGAGTTACTTGAGGCACAGATAATCAAAGAAAGACTAAAATACGGGGTCCCACTTTCAATGAATGTGAAATACAGCCATGGACAACACCTGTAACTACATACTGAAACGTTCTATCTATCTGTCCTAATAATCATTTGCATTCATCTACTCCAGCCCTCGTCACACAGTATTTCAACAGTGAATTTTATCTGCTTCTACTATCTAATACCAGAGTACCTTGAAGGAAGATTCTTTTTCAATCCTGTATCTTTAACTGTTCAGCACTGTTGTCACATAAGAAATAAATAGATGCTGAATGAGTGAGTGAATGAATGAAAATAGCCTATCTTTAAGGAAGATCAGATTAAACATTTCAATTGTTAGGTTTAGAGAAAAAAAACTCATGACTATATGTATACAAAGATACATTAAGGTAGATTACTTCCTCTGCCTACAAATTTCTATTGATAATTATATTTGAAATACTTGTACTTAAAACCAAATTCTGCTCATGGTAGAAAATGCACCCCCATGAGGGGGCACTATTGAGCCACGTCTCTTCATTCACAGGTGAAGAGCAGTAATAACTAACACAGTGTGTAACAGGTGCCAAGCACTGTTCAGAGGCACTATGGTTATTCTGCCTTACTGATGAGAAGGCCACAGCACCAGGACAGAGAGCAGACAAGTAACTGGCTCAAGGTCACGGAGCCAGTGAGAGTGCAGCTAAGCCCCAACATGGACAACCTGGCTCCAAGGTCTGCTCTTCCAGTCGCTACACTTCACTGCTTCTCCAACATGACTCGCTTACCTGTATTTCTGCATGATTAGCAATTCCATCAATTACAGTCAAAGTGAAAAACATCCCTTCAATATTATATCTGAAAATCCACCATCATAAACTTTGCCGAGTTTGTGTCTGGATTTAACTTAAAAATATGACATCTAAATTATATTATCCAGAAGTAAAATTAAACTACATTTATAAAATAATAAGTGTGGATTCCCATCTCTAATGGCTTAAGAGTTTATTTTACAAGGTGGTAAACACTTAAGCATAGAGCTGAAATTAGAATCCAAAATGCAAAAATGTAGACATACCAAAAACTAGGCAAAATTCACAGAGTTTGAAATTGTATGTTTTTAGCAAAACCAGACATGAGCATCTAAACAAACAAATGAGTGATGTTGCTGCAAGAGAGGCACTAAGTCCCATTACAAAGGTGACCATTACCTCCTAATGTGACATTTCCGTGCAGAAATCTTCCTTGATAAATAAGGCGTAGAATATTTGGACTGCTGACTTGCTCTTCTTCCCAGTCTGAAAAGAACCAGGGAATTGTTAGGTGCATTTCAACATAAAATTAAGGCATTACCACATTGTTCTAAAATTCCGATCCCAATCAGATGAAGAGTATCACACAGGACACCTGGAGCTTCCTGCTAACTGGAATAATCACGACTCTCGAAAGCACTGTTCTCGCTGCTTCTCACTACACAGCGGGAACTGCTTAAGATTAGTCTTTGCTTCTTAAAGAAAACTAAAATGTGCCCGAACACAGTCCTGAAGTTTAAAAACTAAAACAAATGAGTTGGGGAAAGTCTAATCCTAGTTAAAAAGAAGTCAGTTTAAAATTAATTTAATTATCAAAATAACAGAAAACATCACAATATTCCAGTATCTGTATCTGTTAAAACATATATTTGAGGCTGGAAACAATAGGTTTAACAAAGATTTTTAAAAGCATTAGTATATTGGTAAAAAGCATAGCAAAAAAAAATTATACCTCAGTAACTAGAAAAGTAAAATTTTAAAAATACCTCAGAACAGTGTCTACTTTTTCATAATGTGGATAATTTTATTGCTTTTTTTAAAAGCCAAACTGATAAACATTACAGAAGATACAATTTTAGTTCACTTTACCCAAAATTCTCAGAATGAACTTGAAAAGCAACAGATACTATACACAAGGTACTATACAAGTATGAAATCTAGGATAATGTACAAAGACAATCGAAAGGCAACTGGTGTGTAGAATGGATAACAGAATACTTCAGTTTAGAGTATAACTTACCTTATTATGGTAAAATACGGAACATGATTCTGTCAAAATAGTGGCCTGAGGACACTGTATCATGACAAAGTATGGGGTCAGTAATTTTCACTACCTTAGATATAGAATTTAAAGTTGTGATTTTGATAGAGATTTGAGAATTCCATCATCACCTTTCTTAAGAATTCTAGCATCATGTGTGTGTTTCCTACAGAAGTTCCTGCTTTCATGAGATAACTGTCAACACAAAAACTAGTTTAAAACACTCTCAAGAGCAGGTGACAGAAGATAAAGGAGGTGAGTGGAGGGCTCTCCCTTTTGCCTTGTTTTGACTGTTCAAGATGATGAAGTGAGTTTGATACCACCAGTGCCTGTCGGTGACTCAGCATGGCGGGAAAGGAGAGAGGAGCCCCAGCCCCGCCCCTGTCTCTTATACACATCTAGATGTGTATAAGAGACAGCGCATCCAGACTGTGCTCCAGGTGCTGTGAAAGAGCTGCGTGAGGCCACCTCAAAGGGGGAGGCTGCGGGGCAGGTGGTGTCCACCTCTTGGGCAGCCCCGCCTCCTTTACTGGCCCCGCCCCAGTTCTGCCCGAGTCCCAGAGGCCAGTCCTGCCTCCTCCACCAGGCCCGCCCCCCCGCTGGCCCCGCCCCAGTGCCCTCTGACTCCCATGGTCCCAGGCCCCTCTCCTCCAGAAGGAAGACCAAATAAGTTAACACTTTCGTATGGATTACTCTGAATTCATCACACCCAAGATTACTGTGAATAGAATATTTCCTTTAGCATTGTTCATTTTGTCAATAAATTATGAAAACTCAGCAGTGGCCACAGGACTGGAAAAGGTCAATTTTCACTCCAATCCCCAAAAAGGGCAATACCAAACAATGTTCAAACTATCGCACAACTGCACTCATTTCACATGCTAGCAAGGTAATGGTCAAAATCCTTCAAGTTACGTTTCAACAATAGGTGAACTGAGAACTCCCAGATATACAAGCTGGATTTAGAAACGGGAGAGGAACAGGAGATCAAACTGCCAACATCCACTGGATCATAGAAAAGCAAGAGATTCCAGAAAAACATCTATTTCTGCTTCACTGATTATGCTAAAGCCTTTAACTCTGTCAATCACAACAAACTATGGAAAATTCTTAAAGGGATGGGAATACCAGACCACCTTACCTGCCTCCTGAGAAACCTGTATGCAGGTCAAGAAGCAACAGTTAGAACCTGGACATGGAACAACAGATTGGTTCCAAATTGGGAAAGGATTTTACATCAAGGCTACATACTGCCACCCTGCTTATTGAACTTATATGCAGAGTACATCATGTAAAATGCTGGGCTGGATGAAGCACAAGCTGGAATCAAGAATGCCAGGAGAAACAGAACTAAGATCATGGCATCCACTCCCATAACTTCATGGCAAACAGATGGGGAAACAACGACAGACTTTATTTTCTTGGACTCCAAAATCACTGCAGATGGTGACTGCAGCCATGAAATAAAGACACTTGCTCCTTGGAAGAAAAGCTATGATGATCCTAGACAGCATATTAAAAAGCAGAGGCATCACTTTGCTGACAAAGGTCCATATGGTTAAAGCTATGGTTTTTCCAGTAGTCATATACAGATGTGAGAGTTGGATTATGAAGAAGCTGAGCGTCAAAGAATTGATGCTTTTGAACTTTGGATTTGGAGAAGACTCTTTAAAGTCCCTTGGACTGAAAGGAGATCCAACCAGTTCATCCTAAAGGAAGTCAGTCCTGACTATTCACTGAACTGATGCTGAAGCTGAGGCTTCAATACTTTGGCACCTGATGCAAAAAGCCGATTCACTGGAAAAGACCCTGATGCTGGGAAAGATTGAGAGCAGAAGAAGGAGGCAACAGAGGATGAAATGGTCGGATGGCATCAATCAATCAATGGACATGAGTTTGAGCAGACTCTGGGAGATAGTGAAGGACAGGGAAGCTCGGCTGCAGTCCATGGGGTCTCAGAGCTGGATACAACTTAGCCACTAAACAAACAACATCACTCTCAGACATTTGAAAATGCTTTTCTTATCTTATCTATCCTGCCTGGCTGTGAAGACAATCCAGTATTCTACGTTTTGTTACTTCAGCTCTTCTGAAATTCCTTCTTATCTATGACCTTTAGGTCTCTTTCTGATTCAGGAGCTAGTATTGACTTGTTCCTTGGTTATCAGCAAGAAAGACCCAGTCATTTCAAAGTATTTGTCTAAAGCAGTATTTCTTAAACTCAGGTCTATGAATCCCTAAGACAGGTTTTTTGGGTCTGAAAGTCCTCATCAAGAGTTTTTACATTGTGTTTTCGTTTTAATGATAACCTGAGATTATCTAGATAATTCAAATTATTACCTTACAACCAAGTACAGCCTTGGGACTTTAGGGCTCATGTATGAGTTTAAGCTTATGATTGTACTGGTACCAAGCAGTACTTCTTTAATTTTCAAGAGGTTAACAAGGAAAGAACAAAGGTCAACGTAATACATAAATGACACGTTCCTGTCAGTGAAGGCTGAATGACAATTTAGTACACTGTGTGAATGAAGGGTCTGTGGTAAATCCACACATAACTGGGTTCTCATACAGCCAGCGGGAGAGGAGGCACGCCATACTCCACAGTACCATATCCATGGGGCAAGCAGTGAGTGAGTTTTAGCAAAAATATGCCACGTGGCACATTAAAGTTGTTAATTTGAACATTACTGGTTTTAGAGCTATATTTGCATTTTCTTCGTAGATCTGTTTTAGTTTTATGGTTGTATAGAAGTTAATAAGGATTAAAGAGTTTCTTCTAAAAGAGTTTCATATAACATTATTTTAGGTTGAGCAGTACTGATCTAATTGATTCATTTTGCATACACTGTGTTCTTTGTTAACACAAGTCTTGTGCTTTAAAAGTACTAACTGTTTTGGTTAGCTCTTCTGTCCATGGGATCCTCCAGGCCAGAATACTGGAGTGGGTAGCCTTTCCCTTCTCTAGGGGATCTTCTCAACCCAGGGATTGAATGCAGGTCTCCCGCATTGCAGGTGGATTCTTTACCATCTGAGCCACCAGGGAAGTCCAGTAAAATTAGTGAAATCAGCACAAACAGTCATATCACTAGGTACATGCAATTAAGAGGATCAAAATGACCTGGGTTAGCTTCATAGGAAGAGCATAAGCTGAAGACTCGTTTGAAGATGCCACAAGTCTTATTACATGGAAAAGAACCAGAGACAGGATCTCTCTCTCGCATACACACACGCGCGCACACACACACACACACACTCCAAAATTCTGTCATGGATATTGGTTTGAAAATGCAACGCATAAATGGATTTTATACCTTCTTGACCTTGTAGTAGTTCAGAAAACACAGGAAGTGACATGAATGAGATATTCACTTTCTGTCAAATGCAGGTTGTGTACAGAATAGACCAAAAATTTAAAAAATGTGTTATAATTTGTTATAGTTTTTCTTTGTTTTTTATTTTGTGCTTTGGTGTAAAGAGTTACTGATATGAAAGTGTGTGTGTGTGTGTGTGTGTGTGTGTGTGTTAGCTACCTTGTATTTTCCTTTAAAAGACAATTTTCTTTTGCATTAAAACAGCTGTAAGGCCACCCAGCGACCTGATGCCCAGACTCCTTCACCATTCTGCAATAAGGGAGCTGAAAGGCCAAACCCAGCAGGGATGCGGCAGCCCCTTCAACTTTAAGCCTTGTACCCTCAATCATTCGCTTGTTTTCTTATATTTTACTTACAACATTTTCAAAATGTCTGTGAAACAAGGCAGGGCATAAAGAATCAACATTATTCATTCTCAAGAGAAAACCACCACTCACCCATCGGCCAGTTGTCATACACGTGCTTTGCGATGTCAGAAGCAGAATCATTAGGAGAAAATAGGAACTCTTTCGTTTTCCCGCTTACCAAGATGAGGCGCAAGTTTATCTGAAAGAAGACAGTGATTCTTTTAAAGTCTTAACATTTTGAAAGTAAAATAACGACTTTTCATTTCAATCACATTCTCAGTTATTACTAATGCCATTTTCTGTTTTTTACTTACTTAAATTCTGAAAAGATTCTTTTTAAGGGTCTGGAATTTGAGACATGATTTTATTTTCATTATTTAATACGTGTGTACGTGTGTGTGTGCGTGTGAGGATATATTTACCATATAAATGAACAAAGGGAAAGCAAAATTCATTATGCTTTTAAATTTACTCCAGCAATGTTCAGAATTGGACTTTTACAGGTTATCACTATAACTATAAAATACACATTTTCCATTGAACAGCTAATACAAGTTGTTACCCTGCAGATCACATCACTAAATAGGAAAAAAAATTCAGTTGCTAATATGCTTCTTAGAAAAAAGGAAGAGAAAAAATAAACTATATACAACTTTTTATCCTATAAAAATCATTCAAACCTAAACAAATTAACCAGAAACTGATTTTGAAGAACTTTATTAGAGTCAATTGGAAGAGTCAGTAACAGCAGTTCCTTTAACCCCAATTACATGATCATTCACTCTCGTGGAGCTCTGTGTAACAAAGAACACAGATTCACCCTCAGTGATTCTACTCCAGTGGATTCCTCAGTGGAAAACCTAAGACGGACAGTTGAATGAACATTTTTGAGAGCCACTGGATTTACAGTTCCAAGCCAATATATATTTGCTTATACCATTCTTAATATCGTTTCCAAAATGTCCACTTAAAAATTTTTATCTTTGTCCATAATTAACAATTTTTTCCAACAATATCCATTCATCTCCCTTATAAGTTATAGATATATAGGTGAGGTTTTCTATACCTATAAGGCCTGTTATATGAGAGGAAATAACACCATCCTAAAAAAGAAGGGTACAGCCAGAGCCCAGCTTCTCTACACACAGAGCATAGAGACTGCCAATGCACCAGGTCACCCAAGCTCTCCTCCTCAGTCACTAACATCTTTTTATTATTATTAAAAAAAAAACCAGTAAATCTGTAGGATGACAAAGTCTACAATGAATAAACTGGAATCTACTGCAGCACCACCAAGATACCAGTCACTCATTTACCATCTGCCACCACCACGGCCACTGCTATTCCCAGTACCTCAAAATCGCCACTTTGAAAATGTACTGATAATTATAAAATATCTCCTCTAGCAAAATGCTATACACACCCAACTCTGCATTCAACGGGATGTAACTGGATTTCACAGCAGATGGAGCAGAATCGGGTTCCATATTAGAAACTGTATTCTAACTGCTATGTACCCTATTATTTCAATTTTTTAAGTATTTCAAAAGATAAAAGAAGTCAGGTGAAAAGCCCTTTCGATAGGACCTGTGAGAATTTTTTGTTGCCTTTCCTAAATAAAATGAAATCATACCAAAGAACTTAATACAGGAAGAGGTCTGATGAAACAACACTGTTGGAAAGAAGTAATTTGATCCAGGAACCGTAAGTTCCATTAGAATAAAATTCAAGGAAGGATTTACAATGATGATTCAGTTGTAAGAAAGCACCACCTTCTTTCTTTCCCACAACAAATAAGTAATGAGTGACTGGTAAAGCAAGGAGCCTACTGTCTACATAACACAGTGTGAATTTTAGTTCTCACACATACATCACTATTCAACACTGTCTCTTTATGTGTGAATATGGGTAAATCCAGGCTTCCTAAGAGTTATGTAAATAATAGGAACCTATTATTTCCTGGGACCAACTTTTAAGTTAAAAATTAATTTCTACTGAGCTTTTATTCAAGTTATAATATTTTAAAATAACGAAGAAAATAGGAGAAGAGGACTTAACCATTATTTTCCATAAAGGTTACACTGACACATACTTTAAATTTTCCCTAATATCCATCAGCAAGAAAATGGAAAAATAAATGATAGTACATCCCTATCATGGAAGCTTCCTACAATCATTAAATGACCTGAGATACAGACCAAATGATTTAATGTGGAAAGACATCCACAATGTATTAAACAAAAAATAAAACACACATCTCCACCTCATAAATACATAATGCTAACTGCATTTATACTGCAAAGTTCTTGGCTTTTCCTATTTGAAACCTGATACAATCACTGTCACTAACAAGCTCTTTCACATTTCAAAATCAATGGTCTAACAAATTTATGTTTATCAAGATGATCAGAATGTTGAAAACTTTTGGCCTGTAGATGTGTCTGACAGAGTTAATTTTTGTTTTAAATGTTTACAGGTGGACATGAACTTTTCAGTTTGACACATATACTCTCAATTTACTCATGCTGGTCTGCTTTATACACTTATACTTGGGTGGCCACAGAAATTAAGTTTATAATTCATGGTACAGTTTCAAAGTGGCTTTGAGCTACAAATTGAGAAAACAAAAAAGAGTAAATCTTGAAGCAATCATCCAAACATCTAGCTATATAGGCTGGCCAGTAGTTAATCGTTCTTATAGTATAGTTAGGATTTCCTCGGCGGGTAAAGAGGCAATGCAGGAGACAAAGGAG
This sequence comes from Cephalophus harveyi, assembly GCA_006410635.1. Lineage (NCBI taxonomy): Eukaryota > Metazoa > Chordata > Mammalia > Artiodactyla > Bovidae > Cephalophus > Cephalophus harveyi. The sequence continues at coordinate 764,485 of SJYT01077491.1, forward strand.
ATGTAGGTTTGATCCCTGGGTCAGGAAGATCCTCTGGAGAAGAAAATGACAACCCACTCCAGTGTTCTTGCCTTCATGGGGTCGCAAAGAGTCGAATACCACCGAGCAACTAACCAGGCACATTATCGGTAGAATCTATCATGCTTATTCAGATTAAATGTCAATTACAGCTCCTCTCAGTAAATGTATAGCAATCCCTACAAATGTGAGCTAGTTTCTTTAGAAAGATTAAGTATTAATTATTTAGATACTTTTTAATGAAAGACCTTATTTCTTCTTTGAACCCAAGGTAAGTCAATCTATAAAATACCTTAAAAGAATCTCTGCTTGTGAGGTACTGGGATTCTCAACACATCAACAGTGGGTTACAAACAACACTCTTATTTACAGCTTAAAATGTGATATACTCATATACATACTCATCTAAAAACAAAACTGTTCATCAGGACTCTGAATGACTTGGTAGGAGATGGAGTTCTTATTACGGAATAACACACCCAAGGGATGGCACTTAGTCCATCCAAATGAATGATATATATTTTATAATTACTTTGGAGGCAAAACAAATCAAAACAAGACTATCAGTGAAGCAGAACTACCATGATCATTTCCTGTAAAGCCAATGGAAACAAAAAAACCTCTTTCATGCATATAATTTCAAGTTTTTTTTTTTTTTTTTTTTAAGATTTTCGGTCAAACTGATTGCGATTCCTATTTGTTGGATTATATCGATTTGGAGAAATCTTATCTACAGCTTAATTCACTCAACAATTTGTTTTGAGTAGGTCAGGATGGAAAAAAATTAAGAGGAAAGAGGGGGAATGGAAGATGGGATTAACTGGAACAGCCTTTGGAAATAAAACAGGAGATTATGAAGATGGACCATGCCCTCTGAAAGAAATATGACTGTTTTTCACAAAGAGATCAACGCACTGATCGAACGGGGAACTCCTGACTTCTCCGAGAGTCTCTGAGGAGCAGAGTGAGTCCCAGGGCACACAGGGGAGGCCTCTGCCTGCGCCCTTTGTGGGGCGCATTCCTGCCTGTTTTTGCTAAAGAACAGGTAAACGGCCAGTGGGAAAGAGATTAGACTTTCTTTGCAAATCACTTTTAAAAAGTTCTCAGTTTATCTCAAGGGGATTATATCGAGTTAAAAACAAAAAGTCAATTCAAAAGATGATGTGGTATATATGGTATATATACGGTATATATGGTATATATATCACATATATATATGTGGTATCAGTTCAGTTCAGTCGCTCAGTCGTGTCCGACTCTTTGCGACCCCATGAATCGCAGCACGCCAGGCCTCCCTGTTCATCACCATCTCTCGGAGTTCTCACATCCATCGAGTCAGTGATGCCATCCAACCATCTCATCCTCGGTCGTCCCCTTCTCCTCCTGCCCCCAATCCCTCCCAGCATCAGAGTCTTTTCCAATGAGTCAACTCTTCGCATGAGGTGGCCAAAGTACTGGAGTTTCAGCTTTAGCATCATTCCTT
>SJYT01077491.1:766529-802697 GCA_006410635.1 Cephalophus harveyi
CTGCCATAAGGGTGGTGTCATCTGCATATCTGAGGTTATTGATATTTCTCCCGGCAATCTTGATTCCAGCTTGTGTTTCTTCCAGTCCAGCGTTTCTCATGATGTACTCTGCATAGAAGTTAAATAAGCAGGGAGACAATATACAGCCTTGACGCACTCCTTTTCCTATTTGGAACCAGTCTGTTGTTCCATGTCCAGTCCTAACTGTTGCTTCCTGACCTGCATACAGATTTCTCAAGAGGCAGGTTAGGTGGTCTGGTATTCCCATCTCTTTCAGAATTTATATGATTCCATTTATACAATATTTTTGAAATTACTAAGTAAGAGATGGAGAGCAGTGGTGGCCGGGTTCTAGGAAGAGGGGAAGAGAGCGGGCTGTTTCTATAAACGGATGATAGGGATCCTCGGGGTGGAACTGAAACGTGTGCTGCTGGTAAGCGGCCTGTGAATCTGCATAGGACTATATATGCACAGACACTAATGAGAGCATGCTAAATTGGAGAGCTCCGAACAAAGCCTGTGGATTTTATCAGCGTCCATTCCCTGAGGCTACTGAACTAGTTATAAGATGCTAGCTATCATTAGGGAAAACTAGGTGAAGGGTGTATGGGCTTTCCCTGTATTATTTCTTTCTATCCCATGTAAATCCATAATTATCTCAAAAAGATTATTTTAAAAAATTAAGAGCTTGACTTCCTAAAAATGTATATGGTATGTTTGTCTTTACTTATTTTTATCTGAAGGTGAACAGTGCTTTTAAAAAAATAATCCTGTATCAAAATAGCTACTTGATCTAGAGTAAAAATATAAACTATCAGTGACTTAAGGTATGAGGCTGAAAATAGATAAGTGTTTTTTTTTTCCTAGACCTATGGACTTAAATGACATGTTTTGAATTTCTGTTAACTGCATGTTAAAGAAAAATGGAACGAAGGAGGAATATGTTCATGTTTCTACACAGGACTGATTAAAAACAAATTATTCAAATAACTGCAGTGCTTAGACGGAGAAGGCAATGGCACCCCACTCCAGTACTCTTGCCTGGAAAATCCCATGGACGGAGGAGCCTGGTGGGCTGCAGTCCATGGGGTCGCTGAGTCGGACACGACTGAGCGACTTCACTTTCACTTCTCACTTTCATGCATTGGAGAAGGAAATGGCAACCCACTCCAGTGTTCTTGCCTGGAGAATCCCAGGGATGGGGGAGCCTGGTGGGCTACCGTCTATGGGGTCACACAGAGTCGGACACGACTGAAGTGACTTAGCAGCAGCAGCAGCAGCAGTGCTTAGATATGATAATTACACATTCATAAACTTTCTTTTAGTTGTTCATTTATTCAGACATTTTCTGAAACAGATACAGTGCTTGGTGCCTGATTACAAAATATTTAACATGAAACTTCTGGAGATTTCATACCCTGGAAGCCTAGGAGACATACAAACAACTGATTGTGGAGGAGGGGGTGGCTACAAAGTGCTCAACAAGTATTTGCCACATGAATATAAAAGAGAAAAGAAAGGAGAACCTGTGAGTTGGAGATTCCAGGGTAGGGTGTGTAATGTCCAATGGCCAGAAGTAAAACCGCGACTACCCATGCACCTAGTTGGTACTTAGTCTAGCGGACTCTGATGCTACCACCTACAGCTCAGAGTCCTGGGAACGACAGGAGAGATGTTAGTCAGCACGTGGGAGGCTGAGCGCTGAACCCAGGGCACTGCCACCACCAACACCCGCTGTGTGCCGCCCTGCTCATGTGACCGGGGGCCCAGGCAAACTCCTCAGCAAGGTCTCCGTGATTATCCTGCCACCCCAACCCCTCTTGCCCCACCATGCCCCAGTCGCATGGACCTTCTTTCAGGGCCTCAAGCTGCCAAGCTCTTTGCCTCAAGGCCTGCATCCAGGTTGTTCCTTCTGGCTGAAATGCTCACTGCCCCACTCCAATCCACACACTCTGGGCTCACATGTTTGAGAGGGGATGGCATAAAAAAATTCCCCTGCACCTAGTCACCCTGGATGAAGTGATAAAACTACATTTTCAAACAAAGAGCAGGAGAAGAATTTCAAAATATAACCGAAGAAGCCAAGAAAGCATTCCTACTTTTTTATCGGAAAGGAGTAGTCCTATTTGTGAAGAAGTTGTAAGGCATTCATGAAAACAGATTTTAACTTCTAAGAAAATACACCTGGATTCTTGTCTCTGAATTTACTGGTATTATGTACTCGTAAACTAAGGTACACTGAGATTTGCTAAATGGATTAAAACTATGGGATCTTTACCTTCTTTTTAACCCTTAAAATGATGAAAATGATGTATATTCTAATGTACATGAACTATTAAATCTGTAGCAGTAAAAACTCAATGGGATTCCTTATTTTTTAATTGTAGAAACATCTACTCTGAAAAATAGGAAAAGGAGAGGTCAAAGAGTCCTCTAGCTTAAGTTCCCAAGTAAAATTATCGGGGAACACAAGCCCTACAACAGACCACAGTGATAAAAGAAAAACAGTTGCCCTGAAGAGGGAAAAAAGAACAAGGCATTTAAAAAATCATCCTATTCTTTACAATATGTTTGTCAGTCAACTGATTATTCAAAAGTGATAGCCAGCTCTCCTGTCCAAGAAGCACTCATTCTGGACAGCCATGAAGACAACGATTGTCCCCAGCCGCCCAGATCCGCAAGCTTATTCAGCTCGCAGACGGCTCGCGTCGACCTGTGACTAGGGGTCCCATCACTCAGTGGTGCCCCAGAGAGCCATGACCTCATGTGCTCCTGACAGTGAGGTTCTCATTTATAACTGGACGTCTCTGGAACACTCGTCAATTCTTACTTGAATATAATTGCTTTATTACTTATTATTTATTAAATTTTAAAGTCACAATAAATGATTTTACTCAGGATTCGTGTGGCAAATTACTTTGCTGCAAAACTCCACAAAATGAGCAGAAAGTGAAAAAGGCAAACATGATAAATGCGTCTACGTCAGTATATAATGTTCAGTACAACTGCCAGTAAAACAGAGCACAGAAGTCTGCATCTATGTAGGATGTGCCACCTGAGCCAAGAATGTCTATCGTTTATTAACATAATCACGGAGTGCTCCTCATTAGGGGTGAATGCATCAAGGCTATTCATTTAGAAAAACACAAGACCTGTGTGTTACTGAAGTTGTTACTGAATATAAATCCAGCATCATCAAAACATTTAGCATTACAATACAGAAAGCAAATGCAATAGCAACAGATGGCTTCAATTAGATTGTAAACTCCTCAAGGGCAGAAATCACAAAGCCTTGGATTGCAGGAGACCCTGGTTCAATTCCTGGGTCGGAAGATCCTATGGAGAAGGGACAGGCTACCCACTCCGGTGTTCTTGGGCTTCCCTTGTGGCTCAGCTGGTAAAGAATCCATCTGCAATGCAGGAGACCTGGGTTCGATCCCTGGGTTGGGAAGATCCCCTGGAGAAGGGAAAGGCTACCCACTCCAGTATTCCATGAGATGCAAAAAGTTGGATACAGCTGAGCGACTTTCACTTTTCTTTCATTGGATTCCTTCTATGTCTTTACTTCCTTCTACTTCCTCCCACCATCAGCTAGTTTTTGTTGTTGTTGTTGTTGTTGTTGTTTTTTACAGATTAGGTATCTGCGGCAGCATTACGTATTAAACATCCTAATGAAGGCATGCTACAAGTACTGAACCAACTAATCATGCTCCCTAAAGTGCGTCAATAAAATCACCAGGGGGCCATTAGACAGGAAGAGAAAGAGACCGTGATCAGGACGCTGTCTCTAAGAAGCCACAGCAACACTGAAGAGGTAGCCTGACAGTCCACATGCTTACTAACAACCCTTATTCCAAAGTTTCAAAGCCCTCTGAATGTCTGCAATCGCTCTACACACTTTTCAGTCTTTAAACTGCTATTATTTTGGTAATTTAAATCGGAATAAGGTAGCCCGAGCATATACAATTAGAAAATATGTGGAAAACACAAACTTCTAAGCAGTCTTGCTATGCTGCAGCACAGCTATTGTACAACACACTGTATATGTGAATTACTTCTCAAATGAGAATTTAGCAAAGAATTCACAACTCGGTAAGACTCAAACTACTCATCAAACTACCATTCTGGTCATTTTTGTCATGCTTGATGTTACTGGTGGTGGTGACAACAAAAAGATTTACTGACTACTAAGCATGTGTCAGAAACTGTGCTAACTACTACTGTATAAAGCAGATAGCATCTTTATTTTTCAGATGAGCAGACTGAGGCCTAACTGAGGCTAAACATTTTGCCAGAGTTAAGAGGGAGATTTCTCCGGTTTACTGCACAGCCGGAGGTTGGTTATCAGCCCGACCACTCACCAGCTGTGACGTCCCGGACACCATGCCAGCACTTCACCTTTCCGGGAGCTAGGTATGTTCGTTCTAACACCACTACTACCAACATGTTTCATACTGCAGAGTTCACAAAATTTATATAAAATCTCTGGATACTCACACCACCCTCATTTTCTCACCTACCCAAGGTCACGTGCCTGGTGGCTAGACAAGGGCTTACACACAGAGAATACCCTAACTACTCAGAATCTACTTTAAAGCTCAAATGAGACAGTATGTGAAAGTATTCTGTAAACTCTAAAACTTTCTGTAAAAACATAAAATAGCATTTCATTATCCATGTTCCCTGATTAGGGAGGAAGTGATTGTATTCAATGATCTCTAGAGTTCCATTTAGATGTAAAACTGCAAGTTAGAAGAGTTTTTAAGTTTTCCTTTGCCATTAGAAGCTAATTTTAAAAAAGATTCCCACAATAGGACTATTAGCATTTTTTACACAGTATGATCATGCTCTACAGAATTTTTCTTTCTTTTTCTCAAAATAATGTTAAGAATCTCTCCATGATATTAACCATGCATTCAGCCAAAAAAAAAAAAAAAAAACTCCAGTACTTTGGCCACCTCATGCGAAGAGTTGACTCATTGGAAAAGACTCTGATGCTGGGAGGGATTGGGGGCAGGAGGAGAAGGGGACGACCGAGGATGAGATGGCTGAATGGCATCACTGACTCGATGGACATGAGTCTGAGTGAACTCCGGGAGTTGGTGATGGACAGGGAGGCCTGGCGTGCTGCGATTCATGGGGTCGCAAAGAGTCGGACACGACTGAGCGACTGAACTCAACTGAATGCACAAACTGGGTATGAAAAGAAGCAAACGGACAAAAGGTCACCTGTGAGAAGGAGCCATGAAACAGCCAAGACTCTGGAACAGGGAGCTTCAGGGGGGCTTCACTGAAGGCCTCGCTGAGGACCTAAAACAGGAGCCAGAGATGCCAAGAGTGGGCAGCAGGACACTCCGGGCAGTGGACCAGCACGTATGACGACTTCAAGGAACAAAAGGAAGAACCTGCCAAGTGCAGGGACAGACTAGCGACTGAGAAAGGCTGGCACAAATGAGGCTGAAGAGCTTGCAGGGGCTGGATCCGCTCACACAACCTGGAGGTATCTGAGTGTTCACCGGCAACTGTGAAACCATTTAAAAGCTTTAAACAGCGAGGCGCATGATTCAAATTCCACTGAAGATCACCTTGACTGCTGTACGGATAAGCTGATGAGATAAGATGAGAGCCCAGACTGAGCCCCGAAGAAAGTTAACACTTTCAAGCAAATCAAGAGCTGGCAAAGGAAACTGAGGGGGGAGCTGAGGAGACAACACAAGAAGGCTGTGCATGTGGGGCACGTGAACCAGGAGAAAAGCGTGTCAGGGAAGACCAGACGCGCTCCTATTCTAAGTTCTGCTGAGAGGCCAAGTACGATGAAGACAGAAAAGCATTTTCTGGATTTATATCCTAGAGATCACTAATGACCTAGAATAGTTCCGGGGCATGCAGCCCATTCTGTGCACAACCTTTGCAAATATTTAATGACTACTTAATTTCCCACTAAGTGAAAATACAGCCATTTTTTCCTATAAAAATGAGTTTCCTACATAGTAATTAGATATTTTTAAATTCAATTAAAGAACACGATTTACCTTATTTGAACTAACACTGCTTATAATACAAACTAGGAGGGAGACCTCTCGACACAGGAAAGGGAGGTGCACAAAGGACACACAGGGACATAGAGCCCCTCTGTCTGATAGGCTGGCTCCTGCGCTGGCACCACCAAGACTGGTGAGTTTCCAGCCTCTACAATTAGGGCCTGAAAGGGCTACTCAAAACGCCAGCACCATATACGCCTGGGCCCTTGACAACTCCAGGTCAGGGGACAGAGGTTACAGCACCTGGGGAGGAAGGCCCTTCTCAAATAGAGCACTGCTCAGGAGAAGCCTTTTGCCTTTCCGTCTTTTCACCACCTGGAACATAATGTGATGTCTGGAGTTACCTTGAGACCACCAGACGGAAATCCACAGGCTAAGGAGAGAAGAGCAGAGAGACAGGAGGAGCCTGGTCCCTTGGGAGCAGCCTCAGGCCACTGCACTAACCCTAAATGGTCACCATCCAGATTTCTTGCTGCAGGAAGCATGTAAACCCCTCACTTTTTTAATGCCACTAAGTACAATTCTGCAGTGACGTTAACAGTTAAACACTAACAGATTCATGCAATGTTCATTTCTTTCCTTCCTCATAAAGAGTATAAGAAGCAACCTTTAACACAAGAGGACATCAGAACTATAGCAAACTTCACTGCAACTAGGAGAGGCCATGAATCTAGTTCCGACCAATGAGGTACACGGAAGACCGTCCCAGGCGGCCCAGTGGCAAAGAAGCCACCCGCCAATGCAGCCAATTCGGGTTTGAGCCCTAGATTGGGAGGATTCCCTGCAGATGGAAATGGCAACCCACTCCAGTACTCTTGCCTGGGAAACCCCATGGACAGAGGAGCCTGGTGGGCTACAGCCCACGGAGTTGCAAAGAGTCAGACATGACTGAGTGACTAATTCTTTCTTGCTTTAGAAAAATTATGAATTAAAACACCCAAAACCTGGGAAATGTTTGCCTAATTCTTTATAGAAAATTGACCCTGCTTTTTGAAAACTGACCCTTACAAAATTGTATTTGTTTCAATATGGAAATAGTATAAAAATTAGTCTATCCTTCCATTAATTAATGTTGAGCAAATAGATATTTTTAAAATATTACTATTAGTTCCCAAACTACATGAACTGACCCAACCCAGGGCAAAACAAAACAGCAACTGAAATGTCAACCCAGGGTAACCCAGCACTACCGCAGAAACCCTGTGTCACCCGTCAGGCACACATAGCCAACAAGCACCAACACAGACTCACAGGCCTGAGCGCAGCAGCCCAGAGAGGCTCTGCCCTACACTGAGAGGTCGGGAGAGTTCACCTGGTGGAGAATGGACGAGGGGAAGCACCTCTCAAATACACCCGCTTCAAACTCCTGAGGTCCTCTCATTTGGACACCACAGAGCCATAAATGCACATACTTTGAGAAAGCATCATGAACTGCCAATTTGCCGTGGATCAAAGGAATCAAGGATATTAAGGTTAAAATTACTTTACCAAGTTAGAAATTTTCTGAATAAATTTGGGAGTCCCAGAAACCAAGGAAAATATTTAACCCACTGCAAGGCTAAAAACATCTTCATTTTATTCTCAGTTTTCTGAATACTATTTAATCCCCAAATATGTACTACCTTCTCAACTCAGAACCCCAAAACAAAAATTGAGGCGACATTACTGGCATTTTGTGGAAATTCTCAGGAAGTTGTGCTTCCTGAATTGCACAGAGATCTAAGTTACTAGATGAGTTTCACACCAGGGCAAATAACTGGCTTTATCATTCACAGGCTGATTAAATGACTCCAATCCACAGAGAGAAGCACTCAGTGGAAGGTGTCTGAAAAACTCGCTTAAGGCAATAGGGGAAACCCATATAGTCCTTTCTTAACTTTATTTTCTGGGACCAACTCATGAAGGGAGATAAGCTTATCATCTTTCAATATACATCAACAGTCTCTGCTGGGTGCCATTATAAATATCCTTTATCAAACAATGATGCCTTTCGGATCTATTAGGTAGATGCTCAGGGACGTTTCCCCCAAACTTTCAGGATGCTTGCTAGGAATTCTGCCACTTTAGGATTTTTTTTTAAGCCAGCAGACTCTCTGAATTAGAAGAAATAATCTAGAGTTCCCTGGTGGCCTAGTGGTTAGAATTCCAGGCTTTCACTGTCATGGCTGTGGGTTCAATCACTGGTTGGGGAACTGAGACCCCACAAGCCACGTGATGCAGCCAAAAATATAAAAAAATAAAGAAATCTATTAAATAAAACACTAGGAATGAAAGCATTTTGTTAACTTTATGAAAAGCACTCCATAAGTATACTGCAATTTTATCAGTATTATTTAATTATGTCAATGTTACTTATTATGTTACTATGTATAGAGTTCCTTCTTTCCCTCAGTTAAAGCACTGAAGGTATTGAAGAAACTAATTATGAAATATAATCATGGAATTTAGGGAATTTACTTTTAGAACCAACTAACAGTAAAGAGATTTTATCACAGAAGTTGCCTGTGGTGGCTATCCAGAGAGCTTCTCTCTTGCTACAGGCTGAGATAATCAGTTTTAAACTGCGTCTAAAATAAGAGCAACTATGCCATCAAAGCTGACCTCTGGAAATGTGATAACCAAACTCAATTTGGTTATAAAATTTGCTGTTTAGAGGCCTTCATTGTTATTTGCTTGGCCTTAGCTAAACTCTACACAGCAGAGATTGCTATAGAGACAGCAGTCTATTGCTGTATAGATCGCTATACAGACAGGTAAATTAGGGGTTATCTATCCCATGCTGTGTTATATCCTGATTCAAGATACGGAACACAAATTATATTAGGGGCATGTAACAATCCTCAAGAGCAAGACAACATCAGGGCAATGCTGCTATGATATCCCTGGACATTTTGTTCTGAAGACTGTTCAATTCCTAGCTACAGTGCAAAATGCTAAACCACTTCAGTTTTTAAAATCAGACGTAGAAGGTGAATATACAAATTTAATTTGTCTGTTTTATTCTTTCTAGAATAAAAGAACAAAAGCATTTTCTAGTTTAGAGTTTGAATGTCAATGTGGGGAAAGGCTACTACTAAACAGCTCAGTATGCTATAATGTTAAGAATAAAAGTATAAATTACAATAAATAAATTTCAGTTCCTCTGTTTTATTCTATCTCCTGTTTGATAGATTTGTAGAGGCAGCAGAAACTCTGCATTTTAAAAAATCTGATTTAAGTAATTCAGGCTTGCTCTTGCGATTCACGTTTCAGTCCCTTCCCCACCTTTGGGGGTGGGGGTATGGGTTGAGAAGGACAGTCTCAGTAACGGTAATAAGAGACTGGGTCTCTCAGGGAGGAACAGGGAAAGGGCCATAAACGAAACTGTTGAAATGTATTAGAAAGGATAGGATTTCCAGAGGCTTTTGATATTTTAATGTCAACCTGTGATCCAACTCTACAAGCAGAAAGTAATCATAGGAGAAAAAACATCTCCAGAAGATCATCAAGTTTGTTAAAAGGGATATTCAAGTGCAAATTCACAGGTACGGATAAACTTGCACATGGGGCCAATCGCTACTCAGATCTAGAACTAGGTCAGGGTTTTGAGACAAGAGCAGGTAGCTGGGTGAATGGCAACCAAATGCCTTCTCTGTAAGCCAGGGATGCCAGTGAAACTTGGATTCAGAGTTTTTAAACTTCTGTTTTTATTCAGTTCAAGGATTATAGAAATATAACTTCTAGCTTGAACTGTTTGCAAATGTTTATTTTTAGCTCTCCATTCACCCTTAACTGCATAAAAGATCGAAAAATACAAAAGGCAGCAACAGCAGCAAAACAAAACTAAAAAATAAGAAAATAGCCATACTTTACCATCTGAACCTTAAGTTCAGATAACCTCACAAACTTTCTAATGCATGATGCAATCTAAATTTAGACAAAGGAAAAAAGATTCTATCTTATACATCCTTTTCAGTCAGGAAGAGAAAGTTAATAGTATCTGTGAACCACAGGAATTCAGAGACACTTAACATCAATTATTTAAATCACTACTAACCTATTACAGAGCAAAGGAAAAAAGAGAACAAACTGTTTAGTTCACTGACCAGAGGTACAAGCATAATTTTCTTCCTTTTCCTTGCAATCAAAAAGGAAGATAGCAACCTAATGATTTCCCACATTAATGCCAATCAATCACCTGAAATATATTTCTCTGTCCAAGAACTATTTTTACATCTTTAGGCAATTTTCTTAGATTTCAAAGATTGTTATTTATTGAAAACGTTCTTACGTCACATAATCTGTATAAGTGCAATTATGCTCAAAATCTCTGGTCAATGTTCAAATTTGTATATTCTGACAGCAAAGTCAGAACATTTTCTACTTCTTTTTAGAGGTAAGAGAAAAGCTGAGAATATTGTCTACAGCAGGATTAGAAAAGGAAGTTGCTACACTATGACTTCTTCAGGTCTCAATGTTCGTAAGACAAAAAAAAAAAAAAAACCAACTTTAATGTTAAACAGCCTTTGAAACGTTAAATTTTTCAGCACCTTCAGTTCAAAACTAAAAGTGGCATAAATACTTGTCTTTATATGCTCTGTATCTGTAAGGTTGATAATGTTAGGTAATTATTGCTAATTTCGAAGTTGTAATGATTATTGTGGTTTAAAAAGTCATTCTCATGCATATTTCATTCACACATATCAAATGTCATATGCAATATGATCTGTTTCAAAATCATTCCGGAAGAGCAAGTAAACATGACTGACCATGAGTTAATAATTGTTGAATGTGGATACATGGGGACTTATTATACTTATCTCTCCACTTTTGTCTGTAATTTTTCATAAAACTTAAATATTTACAAAATCCCACCTAAGGGACTCTTAATGTTGTAATCTAAAGAAGTTGAGTCAAACTGTAAAGCTGGTCATTTAACTTTGGGACAGAAAATGAGAAACTATCATAGCATAAGGCAGAAGAGAAAGGCCAAGTAAGGTGTTTTGCTGCATCTATATCAGAAATCTTGGAATAACACTTATAGAGTTAACAAGAAATGTAGCCACCAGGGAATAAAATATTCCACCAAATCCATGAACTAAGAAGGATGTTATAACAGTATTTTTACAAATCTGGAAGAAGTTAACCTACCTATTCAGATAGTTAGAATACTTAATAAAGCAGCTATATACTTTGTCTAATCCATCCCAGATAATCAGTTTATTTATAATAATGAATTAATTAAACTACTAGGGCATTGCAAATTATATCCATTTCTTTCTTCTGAGCAGTTTTTCAAAGTAAACAAAGTAAAACAGAAAAAAAAATTTTCAAAGTAAAACAAAATGTGCTCTTCTTTCCACCAGAAAGATAACTGTAGTGTTTTAAAGTGAAAGTCATTTCAGTTCAATTCAGTCCAGTCACTCAGTCGTGTCTGACTCTTTGCGACCCCATGAATCGCAGCACGCCAGGCCTCCCTGTCCATCACCAGCTCCCGGAGTTCACTCAGACTCACGTCCATCGAGTCAGTGATGCCATCCAGCCATTTATCCTCTGTCGTCCCCTTGTCCTCCTGCCTCCAATCCCTCCCAGCATCAGAGTCTTTTCCAATGAGTCAACTCTTAACTCTTTGGGACCCCATGGACTGTAGCCTGCCAGGCTCCTCTGTCCATGGAATTCTCCAGGTCAGAAGACTGGAGTGGGTAGCTGTTCCCTTCTCCAGGGGATCTTCCCAACCCAGGGATCAAACCCAGATATCCCACATTGCAGGCGGATTCTTTACTGTCTGAGCCACCCACCAGGCAAGCCCAAGAACACTGGAGTGAGTAGCCTAGCTCTTCTGCAGTGGATCTTTCTGATCCAGAAATTGAACTGGCGTCTCCTGCACTGAAGATGGATTCTTTACCAGCTCAGCTATCAGGGAAGCCCTTTCACTAGAAAAGACACCATTAAAAAAAAGAGAGAGAGAGAGGAAAGTTAGAAAAAAATCTGATTAGCAATTTGGAGAGAAACAATCTAGAAAGAATTCAAGGACCACCCTCCCACAAAGAATTAATGAACAACACTCACTAATGTTAAAGCTTGACTAAAAGAGCGGAGATCTCCATTACAGGGAATAAATCAAGGGTAATAATCCCTTTTTGCCACTCGTTTTTCTACAGACAACTGTGAGGATAAAATGTCAAACACTTAGAAATGTGGAAGATTCTACAAAGCTTAACAGAATGATTTATGTTGTTTGCATATGCTGAACAATGCCTCCTAACTTACAGTACCAACTCTCAGTATTTTCTTTTCTGGAAAGAAGCTTCTCTAATGAAGACAGTGAGTGGTATGTTAGTGACCCTGCAGAAAAGATGTACTGGAGATAGGCAGAACCTCACTGAGAGGTCCTCAGACTTTTTTATAGTAAGAGAGAATGAATTCTAGGTTTAGACTACTCCCAGATTCCTTGCAGTCTTAAGAGTTTATTTTACATTCATGGTTCCTATATCTGAAATGGTATTAGAAATTAAAAAAGATTAAATTCAAGTTGTTTTTTCCTTGAGTTATCTTCCATTCTTTGTTCTTTCAATCTAAAGAATCAGATATGGACACTGTCCAAATCAACATGCTAGGTTACAACCATGATATAAACAAATCTCAACTGCATATAAAGACATTAAAGATGATCCCTTTACTTGGCTTGCTGCTGCTGCTGCTGCTAAGTCACTTCAGTCGTGTCCGACTCTGTGCGACCCCATAGACGGCAGCCCACCAGGCTCCCCTGTCCCTGGGATTCTCCAGGCAAGAACAATGGAGTGGGTTGCCATTTCCTTCCCCTATTATTTGTTAAATAAATGCTACCTTTTTTGTGTGTACTCAAAATGAACTGGCTCATTTCTAATACACACAGTAGTACTGAAGAATACAGTATGCTGCTGCTGCTAAGTCACATCAGTTGTGTCCGACTCTGTGCAATCCCATAGACAGCGGCCCACCAGGCTCCCGTCCCTGGGATTCTCCAGGCAAGAATAATGGAGTGGGTTGCCATTTCCTTCTTCAGTGCATGAAAATGAAATGTGAAAGTGAAGTCACTCAGTCGTGTCCGACTCTTCGCGACCCCATGGACTGTAGCCTACCAGGCTCTTCCGTCCATAGGATTTCCCAGGCAAGAGTACTGGAGTGGGTTGCCATTAATTCCCTGATAGCTCAGTTGGTAAAGAATCTGCCTGCAATGCAGGAGACCCTGGTTCGATTCCTGGGTCGGGAAGATCCACTGGAGAAGGGATAGGCTATCCACTCCAGTATTCTTGGGCTTCCCTTGTGGTTCAGCTGGTAAAGAGTCTGCCTGCATTGCAGGAGACCTGGGTTTGATCCCTGGGTTGGGAAGATCCCCTGGAGAAGGGAAAGGCTACTCATTCTAGTATTCTGACCTGGAGAATTCCATGGACTATACAGTCCATGGGGTTGCAAAGAGTCAGACACGACTGAGCGACTTTCACTTTTTCCAGAATTCCAGAGATGTTACACTCACAGCAAAGGCTCTGAAAACAGAATACCTAGATCTGAATCCTGGTTCCACCAGTCACCAAGATATTGCTTAATTTCTCATGTTTCGGTCTCCTTATTTGTAAAATGGGGCTAATAATAATTCCTAGCTCACAACATTGTAGGGAAATTCTACTGAATGAATGTGTGTGAAGCACGTGGGATAGGGCCCGCTTGGACACTGAATACTAGGATAAACTGTGCTTACACAGAAAACAACAGAAATGACACAAGAAGGCTAATCAGCCTAAGCTCCAAAAGGACTGTGTTAATAAGACTGAAATCTAAGCAAAGTTCCAATACATCTGATGTTACCTGGGCGTTTTTTAGAAACCTATTATTTGTAGTATCTGATATATTACACCAAGTTCATCAGAGAAAAATAAAATACCTCCGAGGTACAAAACTGTAACACAAATCAGGACTGAACTTGTGTTTATTATTTATAACTATACTATGTCATTTCACAGTAGTCATGGTTCTTGGGTAAACTAAACAAATTGCTTAGGAAGCTATTCTGCCAAAGTTTCTTGGTAGGTCTAATTTTGCTGTTTAGTCGCTCAGTCATGTCTGACTCTTTGCGACCCCACTGACTGCAGCCTGCCAGGTCCCTCTGTCCATGGGATTTCCCAGGAGAGAATACTGGAGTGGGTTGCCAATTCCTTCTCCAAGGTCTAACTTTAAAACTCTTAAAACGAAGTAAGAGATGGTGTTATTATTGCTTTGCAGATATTAAATTTTACCTTGAACTGGGAGACTCAATCCCTTCCAAAAAGATCATGCTAATTTCTCTGGTTGGATTTTCTACCATTTTCTATTGTGCATCTTTTATTCATTGAATATGTATTCCACAGATAGCAAAGTTTAGTATGCCGATAAAAAACTTTTAGTTGCTCTGTATTTCTCTACTACAAGGCCATAATAAAAACTATGACTTTCTTCAAACTTACTTTCAGTTTATATTAGTATTGTGTACTGATTTTATAAAGAAATACATGTTATGAATTTACTGTACATAAATCCCCAAAATAGAATCATTAACAGTGGCTCTCAAGGAATTTAAATGAAATTAAGAACGTTTTATAAATAGGTGCCAGGTGATTGCAACTGGTCCTCTACAGTCTTACTAAATTACTTAAATTAGAAGATCTAGAAATCTGATCTCATTTAGGACTGTTGAGAAATAGTGTTGATGTTCTTAATTTTGATATAATTAATACCATCACTGGAATACATTACCTTGGTGGAATACATGTGGCAGACAAAATAGCTTATAAACTAGAAGAGCCCGAACTCAGTAAGTCAATAATCTTACACAACTGTGAATTCTGAAGAGCAAAAAAAAAGTATACATTTTGTAAAGTACAGTTATTTGTACTTGAAAATTTGTGAAGTACAGTTAAAGACTAACTTTTATTTATTTTTGACAGATGACTGGAGAGTAAATAAAATTTAAAGTATAAGGTTCTTTAAAAAAATCATAAACATATATACATGTTATTATCTTTATGTATATATTTCCAAACCTAGAAACAAGATAAAGCAAAATACTAGTTGGAGAAGGGAAAAGCTTAAAAAAAAACAAACAAACAACAGTTGAGACCTTTTGTAAGATCAGAAAGACATTAAGCATTCCTACAAATCTCAAATATTACTCAATAAACTCAAACTCCTCCTTCTTTGATTCTAAAATAAAATACTCTGATTTAAGTGAATTTTTGTTTTGCTCTCACATTAGTGGAATTACTGAACTAAAATTAGCAAAGTGTTTCTAGTCATTGGTGTTCCATATTAGACTCCACAGAATCCCCAAAGATAACAACTCCATTTTAAAAAGCAAAAATGTACACTCTTAGTGTTCCCAGCAGCACTATTCACAATAGCCAAGACGCGGAAATGACCAGCAAGTCTATCACCAGAGGAATGGATAAAGAAGACGTGGTGTAAGTGTATGTGTGCAGGGAATTCACAGTAGGCTGCGACGGCCACTTCAACTATTCCAGGAAGACTTCAGTGTACAGCTAGTGGTTCTACTTGAGATTTCAGATATGACTTGTGAAAATAAAAACATAACAATAAGCTTACATCTGCACTCTGCAGTATAAACAACCTAGGAATGAGCCCATCTCCACTTCAAAATAAAGATATTTAGGGAGAGTGTTTTCCCAGTTGTCTCTTTTCATTGGCAGTCTGTCCTAAATCCCACAGGAGTGAGGCAGCAGGGCTCTGGGAAGTCTGAGCGCTCTCTGCCTGCTTCCTCGGCCAGCTGGGAGTCTGACAGAACCACCGAGAGGCTAGACGTCTCAGTCTCTTAGTAAACCTGTCTTTCTCTGGGTGTGAAGAGTTAAACACGAAACACCTCTTAGTAAACCCTGCAT
The DNA here is from genome assembly GCA_006410635.1 of Cephalophus harveyi. Lineage (NCBI taxonomy): Eukaryota > Metazoa > Chordata > Mammalia > Artiodactyla > Bovidae > Cephalophus > Cephalophus harveyi. The sequence goes on from SJYT01077491.1 coordinate 782,458, forward strand.
CAGAGCACGAACTCAGTGGCTGCTTCTGAACCAACAACCCTTCCACCAGGTAACAAAGAGACTGACCTGGGCAGGATTCAGTTCAGTTCAGTTCAGTCGCTCAGTCGTGTCCGACTCTTTGCGACCCCATGAATTGCAGCACGCCAGGCCTCCCTGTTCATCACCATCTCTCGGAGATCACTCAGACTCACATCCATCGAGTCAGTGATGCCATCCAGCCATCTCATCCTCGGTCGTCCCCGTCTCCTCCCGCCCCCAATCACTCCCAGCATCAGAGTCTTTTCCAATGAGTCAACACTTCGCATGAGGTGGCCAAAGTACTGGAGTTTCAGCTTTAGCATCATTCCTTCCAAAGAAATCCCAGGGTTGATCTCCTTCAGAATGGACTGGTTGGATCTCCTTGCAGTCCAAGGGACTCTCAAGAGTCTAGGTATCCTTTAGAGTTAAGGAAGTTAAGAATAGTGGTATGTGTCTGAGAGAGAACTTGTGAGGGGCTGCACAGCAGAAGGTCATCCACATAGTGTAAGAGGACAGTAGGGGCCAAAGGGCATGTAGCCAGATCCCGGGCTAGAGCCTGGCCAAAAAAAGGGGGCTGTCTCTAAACCCTTGGGGGAGGACTGTCCGCGTTAGCTGGGAGGACTGTCGGGTTTCTGGGTCAGTCCATGTGAAAGCAAAGTGGAACTGGCAGTCTGGGTGTAAGGGAATAGTGAAAAAGGCATCTTTGAGGTCTATGGCAGTAAAGTGAGTCGTACTGCTAGGGATGTCAGAAAGTAAGGTATAGGGATTGGGGACAATTGTATGAGCAGGGATTATGGCCTCATTTATCAGTCGAAGGTCCTGGACCAGTTGGTAGCCGCTAGCAGCTTTCTGTACCAGGAGAATGGGGGTATTGCAGGGCGAGGCCGTGGGGACTAGGAGGCCCTGGCCTAAGAGACGGTCTATGATTGGTTTAAGACCACGTTGGTGAGTCTGAGAGATGGGGAATTGAGGGCGGCTTGGGAAGCGGGAAGGATCACGTAGTTTAATCAGGATGGGGGTGTGATGGGTTGCTACCAGAGGGACTTTGGTGTCCCAGATGCTAGGGTCAACAACTGGAGCCTCAGGGGAGCAAAGGAGGAGTAGGGGCAAGGTGAGAGATTGGGAAAGTGAGAGAGGTAGGTGAATGGTGGCCCTAAGCTTAGCTAAAATGTCCCGCCCCAGCAGGGGAGTGGGGCAGGTCAGTTCAGTTCAGTTCAGTTCAGTCGCTCAGTCGTGTCCGACTCTTTGCGACCCCATGAATTGCAGCACGCCAGGCCTCCCTGTTCATCACCATCTCTCGGAGATCACTCAGACTCACATCCATCGAGTCAGTGATGCCATCCAGCCATCTCATCCTCGGTCGTCCCCTTCTCCTCCCGCCCCCAATCACTCCCAGCATCAGAGTCTTTTCCAATGAGTCAACTCTTCGCATGAGGTGGCCAAAGTCTGTCTCTTATACACATCTAGATGTGTATAAGAGACAGCTNACTAGCATGTGAGATGAGTGCAATTGTGCGGTAGTTGGAGCATTCTTTTGCATTGCCTTTCTTTGGAATTGGAATGAAAACTGACCTTTTCCAGTCCTGTGGCCACTGCCGAGTTTTCCAAATTTGCTGGCAGATTGAGTGCAGCACTTTCACAGCATCATCTTTCAGGATTTGAAACAGCTCAACTGGGATTCCATCACCTCCACTAGCTTTGTTCGTAGTGATGCTTTCTAAGGCCCACTTGACTTCACATTCCAAGATGTCTGGCTCTAGATTAGTGATCACATCATCATGATTATCTGAGTCGTGAAGATACAGCTCTTCCGTGTATTCTTGCCACCTCTTCTTAATATCTTCTGCTTCTGTTAGGTCCAGACCATTTCTGTCCTTTATTGAGCCCATCCTTGCATGAAATATTCCCTTGGGATCTCTAATTTTCTTGAAGAGATCTCTAGTCTTAAAAAGGATCAACTTCAGACCAGAAAGCAAGTATTATTAACGCTTGTCCAGATAGCAAAGCAAAATATTTTGACAGAGAAGGTTGAGAAAAGGTAGATACGGACACACAAACTGAGAAACTGCAGTGACTTCAAAAAAAAGTGGACACGCTGAATTCTTCTATGTCTAGCACTTCAATATGGAAGAAAACTCTATGAATTATAACGAAAACAATGTTTTGACTATAGTAAAATATCTGACAATGAGTTAAGATCCATGCAACCTTTACCAAATTACACAGGAAGGACTTTAATTGGTCCTTATCTAACCGCCCCTGCAATCTCTGCTGTTGCCCACCGCTACTCTTGCTTGGGTTTCTCCTTGGATGACTTTCCTGAGAGTCAAACTTTAACAAACATTTTTTCATCATAACTCCGTTCCTTTTCTCATTTAAAAAATTATCCTACCCGTAACTAGAGGCACTGTACTTTTGGGCTGCTCTCTCATCTCTTCGTTAATTCATGTAGTGTCATACAGGTATTTTTTCTTCAATTTAATGCCCACACTAATTTATATTTTTAGCCTTCTCTCTTCTTTTCTGCGGGCTGTTCTACATTCTTACTTAATTCTTATTCCACATTAGGAAAGATCAAAGATGACTTCCAGGCCCCTCTACCACTTGCTCTTTCTAAAAGAATTCCATGAGTTTGTCTTTCTATGTCATGTAGACCAAAATCCAAAAAGTTGAAAGCAAGTTGATGACAGTGTACACAATGACAGTAGCAAAACCTGCTGACAGTGAGAGAACAAAAATTACAAAAAGTAAAACCAAAAGCTGAGCAGTTTGGGACCATCTGAAATACAAGCCAAAAAAAACTGAGAGAGCTCTTTGGTCCAGTGAGAGAAATAATTATGTAAACTATATAACTGCACTGTCCAATACCACCTGTAACTATTCATATTTACATTCATTAAATAAAATTTAACATTCCACTCTTTAGTCACACACCACTTTCCAAGTGCTCAACAGCCACGTGCAGCCAGTGGCTACTCTACTGGACAGCGCAGATGCAGAATATTACGATCGCTGCAGAATGCTCTACAGGACAAAGGTGCAGCGCTAGCTCAGCATTCCCCTGGTATTATTCTCTTTACAACTGGCGCAGTGCTATTATAGGAACAGGGGTATAGAGAGATGAGGAAGGTAAGGCTTCTCTCTGCCCTCAGAGAGTACACAGTCTGTCTAGTGGACAAAACAAAAATATTCACACGTGCTAGAGCAGAGGTAATAACGTGGATGAGAGAAGGACTGATTGAGAGGCCCAGCTCTCGGATTCCAGACTAATCAGCTGGAACTGCAATCCTTTCACCTTAGTTTCCTGTGGACTGGACCTTGTTCCCCGGCTGTTATGATGGCACAACAGGTAACGCTGAGGCTCGTCACCACCTAGCAATTCTGGGCTCTGGAACCCGAGATGCTGAAACCTGAACAGGACGCGTGTTGGCTCTGCCCCTCTGGACTTGGTGCCTCACCCTGCTGGCATCCCTGGAAGGAGAAGGCCGTGCCGCCACTCTTTTCCCCCTTGGTCCTTCCTAGGGAAACAGCTGTGCCTCCACTGTCCCTTTGGTTTGGAACTCCTAGCATGTGCTATACTTAGAATGACCAAGCGCCTGACCAAGTAGTTAGGGCATTACCAAGGAATTAACACTGCCATGAAGCACAAGTCTTCAGTGCAAATAAAGCAAGAAGGGAGCGGGGAGGTGCCCCAAAGCAGAAAGGGCAGGCTAAGCAAGGATGAGAGAAGCAGGAACGCTGACTGAGGGTCTGTGGGCCAACCCCACACAGGGCACACACAGCAGGCAACTGCAGCAGATGAGGCTGGATGGCAGCCCAGCTGCCAAGAGCCTTAATGCCACCACCTAAGGAGTGGGGCGTGGACTGGCCAACCATAATTAAGTAGAAGAGCTAAACAACGAGATCTCTGTAATGAGATCTGTGTTTTCAAAAGACAAACCTGGGTAAAGGGTAAAAGGCAGATAAATAGAAGTAGATAAAGGGGGATGATACCTGGCTGGAGGCAGTGGAGATAAAGAACAGGAAATTCATTCAAAAGACAGTGTGTGTGTGCTGACATCAGAGAAAACTAACTACTCCGACTACTGACAGGGTCTATCTGGCACACCGGCAGGCGATAAATGTTTGCTGCACAAACTAGTGAGGAAGATACTGATCACGCAGATGACACAGAAGGGCAGGGAACAAAAACTATGAGACGCACAAAAATTTACGGGAAGGACTGACAGTGAGAGAAACTGAAAAGGAACAAAGAAATCAAACAAGGACATATTCCTTCTGCCTGGCATGTGATCTCCCAAGACACTGGATGGCCCGCAATTCCCTCAGATCCCTTCCCAGTGGTCTCCCCATCACCCTTTGTAAAACTGGGCAACACAGCAACTCTCCCTCAGCATTCTCCAAACCCTCTCCCTTATTCTTCCCTGGAGAAAAAAATACCACTACCTCACATACTATGTATTTTACTTATTTATTGTGTTTAATGTCTATCTCCTTACTACTTAAATGTAAGCTTCACTCACTGCTGTACACCAGAGCCCAAAAATGGGCCTGGCATAAGCACATGCTCAACAAATACTTGCTGATTAACTGAATAACAATAAACAGAGCAGGACTATTACCCATAGACAAATAAGTATGGAAGCAAATTGATAGCTAACATGGAAGTTGTATCGATTATATTGAGTACTAAAGGTAAAAATCCTTTAAGTACAAAAGGCTCAAACACCATTTTCTTCAAATATATGTTTTTATATATATCAAATATATGCATTTAATAGTAACACAGGCTATTTAGTCACAAAATAATGAGAGAGATTTTATGGCTTGAAAAATCACTCATAATACTTGGTAGCCACACTGCAAGTCCACCACTTCAAGTATTTAAATCTTATTAATACTTCTTCAACTTCCATTACAAATTTCTAATTTCCTTTCAGAAATTTTGGTTATTTTAAAATGTTAAGCAAATGCAAGAAGCTAAAGTTGAAATACCAGAATATAAGTATAATCACAGTCATTAGCTTTAAGATATAATGAAGATGATATAACATTAAAATGGTGAAAAGTTAGAAATGCAAAAATATCCAAGAACACAAAACGGGCCCACCTAGCTGGCTGGCTTCGGGAAAGTGACAAAATATCATTAATTTTCACCTTCCTCATCAATAAAATGCAGCTAACACAAGTACCTACCTACCTGGTAAGCTTGTTCTGTTTCTTTTTTGAGGATTAAGTCTGTTTCAAGTCATTAGTTTAGCACAGTGCCTACAATATAATTACTTCTGTTAGGTAGGTAGAACAGGGAAAAGGAGGCCAAAATGGCAGTGGCTACAGACAAGCAAGGGAAAAGCCCGCGAAAATGAAACAAAAGAAGGTCCGAGGACCGGAGTGAGGACCTCAGGTAAAACAAACAACACTCCTGGCTGGCCCAATTTACATAGGACAGGCCCAGGGAGAGGGAAACATATAAATAGAGGAGCCAGAGCCAGCTTGCTCTCTCTCCCGCGCGCTGGGGCGCTCTTCTCCTCCTGTCTTTAGATCGACGTGCCCTCACGCCTCAAAGATGGATTTTCCTGCTATGTTCTAAATAGAATAGAGCTGTAACACTGAGCTGTAACACTGATTTGTCTAAGAGCTATAACACGGTCTATCCAAGACCTGAGAGCTGTGACACGCCGAGGGGGCTTTAATGTCCGTCACTCCAAATCTTTGTTGTGACGAGACAAAGAATCGAGGAACATACACTCGCGTGACACTTCTTAAGCCCACAAATACTTATGAAAAATCTACTAGATAAAAGGCATCAAACTTACTGGCCAACAGCGGCCAACGAAAGAGATATACCTACCCTAACAGAATTGTCAACAATTAAAACAAATCTAAAGACAAACTAATGAATTCCCAAGCGTGACAAGTGCTACAGAGGGAGCCCATGGGGTTCCGAGTCAGAAATTGAGGGATGAGGGAATTCAATTTTAGATGTAAGCTGGAAGAGTGCCTCTGAGGACAGGAAGCAAGACAGCACTGACCACAGCGGTAGGGCACAGAGGACACTGAGGAGGATTTCAGGCTCAGCCCAGGTATGGCCTGTCTGAGAGGACCCAGGATAACTGAAGCATAGGAAGTCAAAGGAGATAAGATTACAGGGACAGGCAAGAGCCAGATGATGCAGGACTCCGAAGGGCCACTTTAAGGATCTGTGATTTTATTCTATGGGAATTTATTCTTCAATGGAAAGCTGCTGAAGTTTTCTGTTTTGTTCTGTTTTTTTTTTTTTTTTTCCGGAAGGAAAGATGATCCAATTTATGTCTCACAAAAATCACTTAAGCTATTTTTGGAAAGTGTATCACAGGGGAAGGTAAACAGAAGCAGAACAATTAGTTCTAAGACTAATGCCGTGTCCAGGAGAAAGCGATGGTACTTGGCAATGCGGTGGTGGCATGGAGAAGAGAAGGAGTTGATGGATTCCAGACGCAGTTTGAGATGGATTGAATTTGGGGGATGAGGGAAACGGAGAGATCAGAGATGACTCCTAGATGTCTGACTTAAGCAACGGCCTGGCTAATGGTGCCATGGTAAGTAACACAGTTAAGTACTGAATTAATTTTAACTACTATCAGGATGGAAAAAAGAGAGGAAAAAAGAAAAAAACTTGGTAATCCTAGAGCCAAAAGGGAGGGAGGGGAACTAAAGCACACACAGAAAGGACAATTTGGGTCAAGCAATGAGGAAGAGCGGTATCAGACCAAATTCCCCCACTGAAAGCAACTACAAAAGTAACCTAAGATACCAAACAAACAAAATGAGCTACCTGAAGGTACACAGAAAACCACCAGGAGAGCCAGGACATCACTTGTCAAGAGAAGGGAAACACACAGACAGCCCGTTTTCCCCTTGAGGCATCTGCCAGTTACCAGTACAGGGCATCCAGGCCAGGCAGAACAGGAGCCAGGAGCTTGTGGCAGTCCTGTCGGGCTGGGAAGGCAGAAACTGGACTTCTGTGCTACACCAGAGGAGCCAGGATTGAGGATCCCAGATAAAAAAGAACTGCAAAGAAGGAGCCCAACATCCTGTTCAGTGTTTGCCCTCCAGGGATGTGCTGAATCATAAACAACACGGACTGAAATGCAGAAAAGCTCCTCAAAAAGACTGCAGAGAGGCTAAAAAAGCTAAGCAGAGCTTTTATCAGTCTCATCATATTTAAAATTCAGGGCCTGCCAAGGAAGAAGCATCTTGGAAAACACTTCGAACTTTTAAATGAGACCTCAGAAGAGCTATGTGTTAGAAGCCTATTTGAATTTCCTGATTACCCTGAATTCAGGCTTATTTCTTATTAATCACTAATGAATCAAAGTGATCAATGTTTACCTAACTATCTCCCAGAGAATATTAATATTTTTTTATCTGAAGAAAGATAACATCATTCAGACCCACTATAATGTTTCGTTACAATGTTATTAAAACATTACCAGGCATATTGGGGAAAAGGATCAAATGATCAAAAGCTAGACAACAGAAATGGCTCATGGGTGACGGGGATTAGTATCACAGTTATCAGACAGAAACATTGCAACAATGTTTATATACTCAAGAAAAACAGGTAAAACATTTTGAGAATCTGAATCTGTATAAGTTTTAGGACTGAAAATACAAAAACTGAAATTAAGAACTTAATAATTGGGTATAACTGTATATTGGACAGAGAAGATAAGGGAACTTGAAGACAGTTCAGCAAAAATATCCAAATAGATACACAGAGTGGGAAAAAAGAATGAAAACTGAAATGACCTAACACACATGCATTTGTAGTCCCAGAAAGAAAGAAGTGAATAGAAACGGTACTTGAAGAACCCTAGCTTACGGAGAGGCGTGGAGAAAAAGGAACCCTCCTACACTGTTAGTGTGAGTGTAAGTTGGTGTGAGTGTAAGTTGGTGTGAGTGTAAGTTGGTGTAGCCACTGTGGAAAATATTATTGAACTTTCTCAAAAACTAAAAATAGAATACCATATAATCCAGCAATCCCACTTCTGGGCCTATATCTGGACAAAACTCTAATTCAAAAAGATATATGTACCCCTATGTTTACAGCTTTATTGACTATGCCAAAGCCTTTGACCGTGTGGATCACAACAAACTGTGGAAAATTCTTCAAGAGATGGGAATACCAGACCACCTTACCCGGCTCCTAAGAAATCTGTATGCAGGTCAAGAAGCAACAGTTAGAACTGGATAAGGAACAACAGACTGGTTCCATATCTGGAAAGGGGTTCGTCAAGGCTGTTTACTGTCACCCTGCTTATTTAACTTATATGCAGAGTACATCATGAGAAATCCTAGGCTGGAGGAAGCACAAGCTGGAATCAAGATTGCCAGGAGAAATATCAATAACCTCAGATATGCAGATAACACCACCCTTATGGCAGAAAGTGAAGAGGAACTAAAAAGCCTCTTGATGGAAGTGAAAGAGGAGAGTGAAAAGTTGGCTTAAAGCTCAACATTCAGAAAACTAAAATCATGGCATCCAGTCCCATCACTTCATGGCAAATAGATGGGGAAACAGTGGAAACAGTGACAGACTTGGGCTCCAAAATCAATGCAGATGGTGAGTGCAGCTTGCTCCTTAGAAGCAAAGTTATGACCAAGCTAGACAGCTTATTAAAAAGCAGAGACATTACTTTGCCAACAAAAGTCCTTCTAGTAAAAGCTATGGTTTTTCCAGTAGTCATGTATGGATGTGAGAGTTGGACTATAAAGAAAGCTGAGCGCTGAAGAATTGATGTTTTTGAACTGTGGTGTTGGTGAAGACTCTTGAGAGTCCCCTGGGTTGCAAGGAGGTCCAATCAGAATATCCTAAAGGAAATTAGTCCTGAATATTCATTGGAAGGACTGATGCTGAAGCTGAGACTCCAATACTTTGGCCACCTTATGTGAAGAACTGACTCATTCGAAAAGACCCTGATGGTGGGAAAGACTGAAGGCAGGAGGAGAAGGTGACAACAGAGGATGAGAAGGTTGGATGGTATCACCGACTCAACGGACACGAGTTTGAGCAAGCTCCGGGAGCTGGTGACAGACAGGGAGGCCTGGTGTGCTGCAGTCCATGGGGTCACAAAGAGTTGGACACGACTGAGCGACGCAACTGAAGTGAACTGAATGTTCACAGCAGCACTTCTCACAATAGCCAAGACATGGAAACAACCGAAATGTCCATCAACAGATGAATGGATAAAGAAGATATGGTACATATATACAATTGAATATAATTGGGCCATAAAAAAGAATAATGCCATTTGCAGCAACATGGATGCAACTAGAGATTTTCACACTAAGGGAAGGAGGTCAGAAAGAGAAAGACAAATACCGTATTGATACCGTTAGTATATGGAATCTAAGATATGCCACAAATGAGCCCATCTATGGAACAGAAACAGAATCAAGCACAGAGACGAGACTAGTGGCTGTCAAGGGGAAAGGGGCGGGAGAGGCTTGGATCGAGAGTTAGAGATCAGCAGATGCAAACTGGTATATATAGAAAGGACAAACAGCAAGTTCCTACTGTATAGCACGGGGAATTATATTCAATATTCTGTGATAAAACATAATGGAAAATATGAAAAAGAATGTATATACATGTATCAATATAACTGAGTCACTCTGCTATAAAGCAATAATTGACACCTTTTAATTCAATTATATTTCAATAAAAAATTAAAAAAAGAATTCCAGCTTAGAAAATTCACAAAATGACAATATCAAGCCATAGACTCAAAATGCTCTACAAATTCCATGCATAAAGAATAAAATAAAAGCTATGCACAAGCACACGATAGTAAAACTGCTAAAAACCAAAGACAAAGATAAAATCTTGAAAATAGCCCAAACACATTAAGTTCAACATAAGTTAAACAGAAAAACACATTAAGTTCAAAGGAGAAATAGTAAGACCACAAGTTGACTTAATAAAAACAGTGGGAGCCAGAAATTATAAAATAACTTAAAGGTGCTAAAGGAAGAGACCCTTTAAAGATGAAGGTAAATAAATACACTTCCAGGCAAACAAAACTAGTTATTATTAGAAGACCTGCAAGATATGAAATCTGAAAATTGACTCTGTGAAAGTCAACAGAGAGCAAGCAGCAGCACAAATTACCAACAATCAGATTTTAAAAGCACATTTCATTACAGATACTACAAACATCAAAAAGATAATAGAGATACTGTAAAAAAAAGAAAAAAAATCTTAAGCCACACTGGAAAATTTAGATAAAATAGATAAATGCCTTGAAAAGCAAAACTTGTCAAAATTGACAAAAAATTAATAGAAAATATGTATAGTCCCAAATTAATTGAAGAAACAGAATCAATAATCCCCATTCCTCCCCCCAGAAAAACTTCAAATTCCTTCACCAGTGAACTCCTCCAAACATTTATGGATGCAATAAAATCAATTTTCACAAACTCAAAGAATAAAAAACATTTCTCAAGTCATTTTATGAAGTCAGAATAACCTTGATAGCTAAATGTGTCAAAGACTTTACAAGAAACTAAAAATCACTAGTCAATCTTTTTCATGAACAAAACTGAAAACAATGTAAATGAAATATATTGTAGCATATTAAGAAGATAATTCATAATGAAAAAGTTAGGCTTATCCAGAAAATCAAGGATGCTTTAAAATTAATAAAACGTGTATCCCTACCTCACCCCAGTTGCTAACACATATCTAAACACACAGCCGCTACATTCCTAAGAATTTTATACTAAGAAAATAATCAGACAAGGCACAGAGACATACGCTGATAGGCATTACAATATTGTTTTTAATAGCTTTTAAATGCTTTATGAATATGGAATAGCTAAACAATTTTTGTATGTCATTCAGAATCAGTTCAAAATTATAACATGGTTTGATACTTATTTGTATGGATAGTTGTTAATGAAGTGAAGCTCAGTCGTGTCCGACTCTTTGCGACCCCATGGACTGTAGCCTTCCAGGCTCCTCTGTCCATGGGATTTTCCAGGCAATATACTGGAGTGGATTGCCATTTCCTTCTCCAGGGGATCTTCCCAACCCAGGGATTGAACCCGGGTCTCTCGCATTGTAGACAGACACTTTACCATCTGAGCCACCAGGGAAATAATGATATATGACTAAATGAAAAAATTAAGAGCATTTCTATGGCAAAAACACTAATTTTATAAGAGAGTAAACAAAATCAAATATCTGTCTTGAGAGAGCATTTTGTCTAGACATAATGAATTGCCATGTTAATTTATGTTCATAAACACGATATAATGCCTAACTTAAGATAATTTTCCTCAACAGAAAGAACATTTTCTTTTGAAAACCTAGTTATAGAAGACTGCCCATGTATATATTTTATTTAGACCATAAAAAAATGCTGCTAGACTGTAATCAATTAACAGAGAATCTGCATCATACATAAGCAGATACTAAGAGGAAGACAAAAACGAAATACGATGAAAGCACTAAATCAACCTATGTGTCTGTCACATATATAATGCAACCACTTCAGTGTTCTTGCCCGGAGAATCCCAGGGACAGGGGAGCCTGGTGGGCTGCCGCCTATGGGGTCGCACAGAGTAGGACACGACTGAAGCGACTTAGCAGCAGCAGTCTTTGAATTCAAAGTGGTAAGTTTATAGGAAAAAAATTCTATTGTATAATATATATACAAGAGGACTCAAAGCTCCAACAAGTTTAAAGAAAATTCCCTTGAATTTAAGCAGTGAGTAAGAAAAGTGTGTTACTCACTGCTGGGTCGTGTCCTACTCTTTTTGATCCCACGGACTTTAGCCTACCAGGCTCCTCTGTCCATGGAATTCTCCAGGCAAGAACACTGGAGTGGGTTGCCATTTCCTTCTCCAGGGGATCTTCCCAACCCAGGGATTGAACCTGGGTCTCCTGCATTGCAGGTGGACTCTTTACCATCTGAGTCACCAGGGAAAAACCCACCTGCATTAAAAGCACTCCAACCCATAGGTTACACAGCATTTTGCAAAGATACCTGGAGCAAGGTACTGGGAGGGGATCCAAGTATTCTGCTGAACAGAGGGCCTGAGGGGTGAGCACTGTCTGCTCAGGTACACAGGGGAAAGGCTTAGGGTGTTTATCACTGTTGCCATGAAACCCAAACTCCTACCCTGGCTCTGTATTTTCCTAGCTATGCGATTCCAAACAAGATCCTTACCCTGTTGAACCTAGGCTGAGAGAAAGTAAAAATAGCTCTGCTGACAATCACTCTGTGACAGAGACAGACAAGGCCAGCAGAAGACCAACAGGTAATAAACTCTCCCAGGGCCGCACTACAGCTCCACAACGACGGACGAGCTCCTCCTCCAGCCCACTTCCTTTTTCCTGCCTCCTAAACAAAGACAGCTGGAAGATCCAATTACCAACCCACTTCCACTCTGTGTCTGCAGCATTCTACCCTGAGCTAGTCTCCTCTTCCCCGGCTCTCTCATCAACATCATGAGGCAAACCCCAGCGAGAACCTCTGCGATACCCTCTTCTGTGACAGATGTATTCCTGGTGCTCTTCACCAGGGGGGTAACAGCAGCTTCTTTTTCTACTTACCAACTATTTCTCCAGAGTCACTGAAAAGATGAAACTAAATGTTATCCTGTCAAATGCCAAGCATCTGCCTGGGAAACAGCTAGGACACAACAAATATTAGCATCTCTCCCCTCTGAGCTCAATATAAAGCTACTTGTGTAATTTTATTTTTTAAATTATCTATTTAGTTCATCCCTGCAAAAATCTACATCTCTCCAAAACTCAGCCTGGAAATAAGCCCCTCAAGTAAACAGAACTCTGAATAACCAAAACAGACATGACCAAATGAAATAAAAGACTATGCAGTTTCCCATAAGAATGCCTGAAAATCCCACTTGGACGTCATTTACTCATTTTTAACACACTTTGTCCTCATAAACTTTGGAAAGCTGATTTCTACACCCACAGTAAATTAGAATCAGCAACTATGAAGTTAGAGAAGGACAGTTAGGCATACTGACCACAGAAAAATACTCAACAAGGCAGGAGATGGGAACACTATATCAAACAGAACTCAAAATACTTAGAAATCTGAAGTCATCTTACAGCTTCTAAAGTTTGACTGAACATCCCAACCATAAAATACTTCAGCATACAATGCCAATATATATAATACATTCATAGATGTGTATAAGAGACAGTTACAATATTGTTTTTAATAGCTTTTAAATGCTTTATGAATATGGAATAGCTAAACAATTTTTGTATGTCATTCAGAATCAGTTCAAAATTATAACATGGTTTGATACTTATTTGTATGGATAGTTGTTAATGAAGTGAAGCTCAGTCGTGTCCGACTCTTTGCGACCCCATGGACTGTAGCCTTCCAGGCTCACTTAAATATTGTTTTCATCACACAACCACTAAAAATATTATTATTCTTAACATTAAGAGCACTGTTACTGAATGTAACTATTTTTTGATCAGCATCTAAGATATTCATCTTTAGTAAAATAGAGATGTGTTATTCAGTTTTGAGTTCTACAACTCTTTCAGGTACTTTGACAGTGAACCTCTGCTCCCCATTTCCATTCAAAGTATCACAGATTCTCTTAAAAAGTACCTAGGGCTTCCCTGGTGGTTCAGTGGTAAAGAATCTGCTTGCCAACGCAGCAGACGCTGGTTTCATCCCTGGTCCCGGAAGAACCCACGTGTCACAGGACAGCTAAGCCCACTCGCCACAACTATTAAGCCTGTGCTCTAGAGCCTGGAAGCTGCAATTACTGAAGCCCGTGAACCCTAGAGCCCATGCTCTGCAGCAAGAGAAGCCAACAAGAAGCCTGTGTACCACAACTCGAGAATGGCCCCTGCTCACTGCAACGGGGGAAAAGCCTGAGCAGCAAGGAAGACCCAGCACAGCCAAAAATAAATAATTTTTAAAGTACCTATATAAAAGACTATCATAGAAAAACTGCAAGAACCTTGAGAAACTCAATAGTCCTGCTGTCTTTACATTACAAAATTCTCATACTGTCCCTCAGGAAAATGTTCATTAGAATGTGGACCTAGAGAAGCCTGGAGGTTTTTTCAGACCCAATCCATGTACTAATTTTTTAAAAAGTTCAATTTCTCCTTTTTCTTGGGGCCCAAAATAAACTAGCAGTTCTAATATTTTTATTCTCAAATCGCAATTGACTTGCCTCATCTCACTTTGTCAATTACTAGTAGTGAACGGGCACAAAACTTCAAAAGCTGTATTAGATGCTGAGCTAAGACAGCTGTAGTTTATAGAATAATGATAGTACATTACAAAGAAACAGTCAATGAACTTCATTGAACTGAATCAATATTATTAAAATGATGGCTCTAAGTCACCAAAAGTAAGTTAAATTATGTGTCACATATTACATGTAAGCAAACATGACAGTAGTCCAAAATAGACTGGGATATTCCCCCAAATAACCATCATGTATTCAAAAAATTTACTGATTCAGAATAATTTATTACCCAGGGTCTCCAGTTACCATGAATTCTAGTCACTTTCAATTTTTGCCCTCCAGAAAGAGAGGAATTCTTAAAGAGCATATTGAAGTTCAGTCTCCTAAAACGTATTTACTGTTTCATGTTATGAAAACTAGTAGAGCCATCAGTACTTTATCCACTAATTTAAAATAACTTCAAAACTTACACTAAAAATATACTTTTCATATTTAAAGTAGCATCAAACATCACAGACTTCATGCTTAACACCATTATTAGTAGTAGTACTACGGGACAATATTTATGTTTCCCATAAATAACAAAGAGTAATGCCTTACGAGTCAAGAAAATCACTCAACAGTTTTTAAATGTTTTAGAAATTACGGTAGATATAATAAATACAAGACATATATTCATGTAAATCTGACATCATGTTGGGTGAACTCCGGGAGTTGGAGATGGACAGGGAGGCCTGGCGTGCTGCAATTCATGGGGTCACAAAGAGTCGGACACGACTGAGTGACTGAACTGAACTGAACTGAAGAATATGAAATAGGCAGAAAATAGTTCACAGGAAGTAAAGATCACTGTGGACTAGAATGGACTAAAAACCAGTTTCACAAGAGAGGGACATGAGCTGGAGTAGGATTCAGAGCTGGAAAGGAAAAGTCATTCAAAATGGAGGGAAATAATGTGTTATTTGTTTTCTCAATAAAACTGTCTAATTCAAGATACCAAATTTAAGACACATTCAAGTAAAACAATTTAGAGAAATATACCATAAGAGACATGTTATTTAATATGTTGTTCATCAAGTCACCTACATATGCTTGTGTGTGTATATATTAGCATACAGATATTAATATATAAATGGTACTTATCTACCCTTAACCTTCATAAAACCTCCAACTCATATTAGAAACAAGAGCTCCAGCAAGAGAAAGAAAAATTTAAAAGAGCTGTAAGTAAAGAGAAAAATTTAAGGTACTGGATCTTAATATAACTCCTCCAAAGTTAAAACTTTTCTATTCTCTAAACCTTTTTCGAGCACGACATTTTCCCCCTGGTATACTCTATATCTGTCATTTAACTTAGAAAAGTGATAAAACTTCACTTTGAAAAGAAAGTATTTGAATAATTTCCTGTCCACTAGAGGGCTCCAATATTTCTTTCACAAATGGAAAACATATGACATTACAATAAAAATATTCATTAAGCACTGAAAAAAATCAAATTATCATTAGCTCACTTAATCCCAGACTAAACATAGTTACATCTGCTACAATTTCACATTCATAGCTTAAAAAGGTACAGGATTCTTTATTACCTAAAATGCTTCAAATAACCAAAACTGCTTTGCCATTATTCTCACACTGTTCATGTCTCTCTTACACAGGGTTTTCAATTTTATAGATATCATAAAGTATAATTTCAGTCCAAAGCTCCCAACAGTAGTTCCAATTTTTATATAATAATTTTATAAATATATTAATTTACATCTTGAAAACTTTCCAAATCCAGAAAACGAAATTACCAGCTTATCTAACCAGCCTTAGGCTTTATTACTGATAGAAAGACTAAACATTTTCTTTCAGAAAGCCTAAATCATTAACATAATTCGTGCTACAAGTATAAACAATGAATACAGCCACATCATGAGCTATGATTTGAGGGGGGAAATGAATCAGTTAAATACAATGTATTATAATGATACTCGGTTCAGGACAGGATATTTTCAGATTTTTTTCACAAATTAGTTATTACACTGAAATGTCAGTAAATCTCAATTCAAACTCAATCACCTTTAGCAAAGAAAAAGCCAACATTTTAAGTAAATACAGTTATACCATTTATAGGACATCTTTACAGAATATTAACTGAAAAAGTACCAACTGCAAATTATTTTTTGTAAATATAGCAAATCCATTCACTAGGGGTACCATTCGTACCCTGCCTAGAAGACAGACTTGCTAAATTTGGATTCTAAGAAAATGAGACCCCTTATGGTACACAAAAAAATATACTGAATGTTTAAAAATATTTTTTAAATGTCAGTAACAAAATAAGTCATGCTAAAAAAAATCCATTTTAAAAAGTGAGTCACAATAATTTCTATAAGGAGACTTTATCAAAAACATCAACTACTTTAGCAATTATTAGAACTAAAGAATGAACTATCTCTATTGAAACCATGACAGGGTTTATTATAATTTCACTGCCCCACCTCTTCTCCAAAATAGGATTTTCCTATACAGGTGACAAGCACCATTAACAGGTGAAAAAGCGTAACATTTGTTTCTAAATAGCACACACTGTCACCAATGAGAAACTTAAAATGCTTACTGCATCTAGCAAATGTATGTATTCATACTTGCAAGAATATGCATCCCAATCAATTTAGAATTATGCTGCAAGAGAAGTATCAGATTGTGGAGAGGTGGGGCTGAGAAGGCCGATGCTTTTCAAGAGTGGGGACATTTTCCTCACTTTAAGTCAGAATGTAAGTGCAGACTGTCAATTATTGACAATGAAAACTTTAACAAACACGAAGTATTGAGTCCACGACTGCTAACCGGTATTTATCATGTTATATTTCAAAAAGCTGTAATTCTAGGTACATAACAAAGGAAGACGCTTCTTAAACAAAAATGCAATGTGAGTAATAGCAAATGACGGTTTAAAAGGCTTTAATGCTGGAAAAAAACCCTCAAGGCCTCCAGCAAGTTGTATGGCTAGAAAATGAAACATAAAAATTATTCAGAATCATCTAATCTGAGCTGTACCCTAGACACATTCTGAAACAGCATCACCAAGGAATTACATGTTTATTACATAATACTGCTTTGCCCTTGCCTATCACCTTTAATCAAGGGATCTCAAAGCACCACAGAATCATCAAGGCCTTAAATACAGTCTAAAACAGAAATAGTTGTGTTTGATAACTACAGCTATTAATACAACCTTGCCATCCCTTCCCGGCACCCTGATCCAAACACTAGCTTCCAAACCTCCTCTGTAACTTGGAAACGGTATTCTCCAAATCACCCCGATTTGTGAGTGAAGCTACGCACATTCAGCTCTTTCTCGTCACTGGGCCTAAATAAAGAAAGTTGTTGCACTGTTTTAATCTCACACATCTATTGCGCGACAACTTCTGTGATCATATCGCACACTGTGCATGATGAGATAAGATGGAGGTTTTAGCCAGAGAGCAAGTCTTTGCTGGAGGGTACGAGCCCACAGAGTATCCATCGGGGAAAGAGGGTTTTCCTGCTCCGTCCAGAGACCTATCTAGGCAACTTCACCAACAGGGTGAAGGAAATCCAGTCTGGTTAGCCCTAAGCCGGCAGGAGACTATGCTCCGGTGTGCACCCCGGGAGGGAAAGGAAAATTAAAAAGACAATGCTCGAGTTATAAGACTCAGGAAGGCGTGTGGGGTTGCTCTGTGGCCACCCAAGAGACAGAACATTGTGATTCCTTTGCATTTAAACAGCGCACTGAAAGGGAAATCAAACAAGCAAAATGTCTTTAAACCAAGGTCAAAATACGCCATTTAGAGCCATTTAATTTAATTTTACAGCCCGTAAATGGGGTTCACTCTAACGGAAACATCTGACATTTTAAAATTTAATCCTCAGCAAAGTTCAATTTTGTTTTTTTCACTGAAATATACAAACGCTCAAATATTAACTTCGTACATATGAGCATAACTATGCTAACTTCAATTCTTTCATAAAGGAGATTATTCCCCTTCCTGTTAATTCCATTACGTTTGTCCCCAGGACAGCAAAGAGTAATTTCACCTCACACAAACCCACCTTCCCAGCGCTGTAAGCCTACGCAGTCCTGTTAGTCAACAGTCTCATAAGCTTAACCTTCTTTATGAACAAAAAGAAAAGCGTCAATAAACAGGAGTACTTTGGTTTCCAGTTCTTAACATTCCAGGATCAAGGTTCAATCAATAATGTGCTTCATTAGCCTTTAAAAGTCCAGTGATGTCATACTACTAAATATTTGGTACTAAAAGTCCTGGAATATTCATTAAAAGTACCAAAATACAGTCAGCCAGGATTTGTGGACATTCCAAAACGTCTATTTCTGTCGCCGTACTTGTTCTCTCAAACGTTTCGAAAAGCTCACAGCAAATCCTGGCCGAGAGATAAGACGTCCCCACTTCTTGGAAATAGCCGGCTTGCACCTACTGCATTCACGATCAGCGTCACAGGGCAAGATTCCCGATTTCCTGCCCACCTCTGTATCTAGCAGGGACACCCGGCCTCAGCTCTGCCGTTTTCAGAAGCTTTCAGACACAACTGTTCAGAGGCTTCTAGCAAAGCGGAAGAGATTTTTCTCCACTTCAAGGCACCTTGCTACATGTTCCCAACTTCTCCATTGTCTTTAACCATTTAAAAAACGCAACGAAGTGAGAAGATCCGTATTCAAAGCAGCGCTTTCAACGAGAGCGACACCAGACCCTCCAACTTCTTCCACAATCTCCCGGGACCGTGGCTTCCCCACTCCCACCCCGCAAACCTTCACCCTACGCCTGCATCCTTTCTGATTAAACGAGATTGGAAACCACAATTAAATCAAAGGCTGTCGTTAACTCAATCCTTCACTTACCATATCCGCCGGGACATTACTGGACATCTTGCCGTTTGACATATACCCAGATGTTTACGCAAAGAAAAAAAAAATTTTTTTTAAGACAACAAATTTAAAAGAGTCTTCTGTTCGTCTTCGAGCTAATAAATCAATCTTCAAGATCTTGATTGGTTCGAGATGTGCTCTCCAAAAAAAATTTTTTTAATAAAATAATAAGTTCTTTCCGAGCCGAAGTGCCGGCCTGGCCGGGCGCAGAGGAACAATCGCCGGCAGAGCTGTGGCTGGAGCGGAGCAACTCCCGGGTCGCCGAAGTCAGCAGCAGCGGCAGCAGCAGCCCCAGGACCGGCCGCGCCAGGTGGACCGAGCCGAGTGACACACGGACATGGAGCGGGGTGGGAGGGGGTTAAATCGCCTTCCTCCTTTCCCAGCCCCGCCGTGATTCACAGTCGCTCCCGAGTCGAGTCCTCATGAAGCGGGAGGAGGATGCCTAGGCGCCGCGGCACACAGAGAACTTAGGTGGCTACACATGGACGCGTCCTCGGCGGCCGGAGCGGGCAAACGGCTCTCAACTCGCGCGGCCGGGGCCGCGGAAACCCGCGCTCAAGGGCATTTAACTCGTTGGCAGCCGGAGAGCCCGGGGCGGGGAGCTGGGGAAGGGGGCGGGGCGCGGGCGCTCGGCCCGCCAGGAGCGAGACCCCCACGGCCCGTCGGGGCTCAGGCCGCGGGCGCCTCCGGGCAGCCGCGGGGCTCGGGGCGCATCGTCTCCGGCTTCCCAGCGCTCCTCTCCCGCCTCCTCCGCCTGTGCCTCCCCCCACCGTCTCCGCCTTCCGCTCCCCTCCCCGGCCTCGCGAGCTCCTCGCGACGCCGACTTCGGCCGGACCCCGGAAGAGGCCGAGTCCTTCCTCTCAGCCCGGGAACCGTTTCCTCTTAGAGCTCCGTCTCTCTGCCTCCTCCTCCTCCACTTTTCAGTCCCCGACGCCGCAGCCGCCTCCTGTCATCACCCCTCAAGCCAACATGGCGGCGGCGGCAGCAGCTGCCGGAGCGCGAGCCGGGGACCCGCGGAGAGCACAGCCCCCCTCCCCTCCGCCTTCCTTCACCCCCACCCCCCCACCTTTCC
>SJYT01077491.1:807620-911935 GCA_006410635.1 Cephalophus harveyi
TCATGTATGGATGTGAGAGTTGGACTGTGAAGAAGGCTGAGCGCCGAAGAATTGATGCTTTTGAAGTGTGGTGTTGGAGAAGACTCTTGAGAGACCCCTGTACTGCAAGGAGATCCAACCAGTCCATTCTGAAGGAGATCAGCCCGGGGATTTCTTTGGAAGGAATGATGCTAAAGCTGAAACTCCAGTACTTTGGCCACCTCATGCGAAGAGTTGACTCATTGGAAAAGACTGATGCTGGGAGGGATTGGGGGCAGGAGGAGAAGGGGACGACCGAGGATGAGATGGCTGGATGGCATCACGGACTCGATGGACGTGAGTCTGAGTGAACTCCGGGAGATGGTGATGAACAGGGAGGCCTGGCATGCTGCGATTCATGGAGTCGCAAAGAGTCGGACACGACTGAGCAACTGAACTGAACTGAACTTTCATCAAGAGGTTTTTTAGTTTCTCTTCACTTTCTGCCATAAGGGTGGTGTCATCTGCATATCTGAGGTGATTGATATTTCTCCCGGCAGTCTTGATTCCAGCTTGTGTTTCTTCCAGCCCAGCGTTTCTCATGATGTACTCTGCATAGAAGTTAAATAAGCAGGGTGATAATATACAGCCTTGATGTACTCCTTTTCCTATTTGAAACCAGTCTGTTGTTCCATGTCTGGTTCTAACTGTTGCTTCCTGGCCTGCATACAGATTTCTCAAAAGGCAGGTCAGGTGGTCTGGGATTCCCATCTCTCTCAGAATTTTCCACAGTTTATTGTGATCCACACAGTCAAAGGCTTTGGCATAGTTAAATATACATAATATAAAATTTACCATCTTAACCTTTTTGGGGCACACAATTCAGTATTAACATTCACTTTGTTGTACTACCCTCACTACCATCCATCCACAGAACTCTTTCATCTTGTGAGACTGAAACTCCAAATCAATGAACAAACTCCCATTCCCCTTCCCTCCAGCCATTGGCAACCACCAGCCCCTTTGCCACATCCATCCAATGTTACCCAAGGCTGACCCAGTCTTCTTTGGTTCCAGTGTAAGAGTCAGTTTGAGGTTCTACTTTGTAGAAGTATACTATGTTTCTCATGAGAAAACCTATATGAAGCCCCCTAATGCCAGTGTGAAAACTATCATAGAAGTGTCCTCAATAAATGTTAATTTCCTACCATAATAAAAGATCAAGGACTTTTTCTCTGAAACAGGAGATAATTTGATAGGTACTGGTTTAGTAATGGACTTTCCCCTTTTAGTCATATATATATATAAATGGCTATGCCAGGTCTTAGTGGCAGCACAAAGAATCTGGTTCCCTGACCAGGGATCAAATCCAGGTCCTCTGCATTGGGAGCACCAAGTCTCAGCCACTGGACCAAGAAGGAAGTCCCCCCACTTTTAGTCTTTACTCTTTCCAAAACAGAATGAATGTACTATGTGTGTTTGTTGATTTAAGAATTGTGCTGTGAATGCATTTTTTGGAATGTGAAAAAAAGAATTAAATTGCCTAAGACAAGGGAACAGGCAGACATGTGGCAGGCCTGTTTTCGCTCCTGAGGAGCCCCTTACACATAAGTCGCAATTATGTCTAGCCCTTTAACCTTACACTCCCCTGACCAGACATTCTCAACCCTGTTCCTATAAAAATCACTAAGAGACATTTAAAAAGATGGATGCCCCACCCCTACCCCAGCACGAGTAAGTCAGACTCTCCTGAACCAGACATGATACCACTATCTTTCAAAGCTCACCCAAGTAATTCACTTATGCAACCACAGCTGAGAAACACTGTGTAAGTCAAATTCCTTCAAGTTCAGCTTCTTTCCTATGTGATCCAGCAATACCATTCCTGGGCACATACCCTGAGAAAACCATAATTCCAAAAGATACATGCATCCCAATGTTCATAGCAACACTATTCACAATAGCCAGGACATCAAAGCAACCTAGGTGTCAATCAACAGAGGAATGGATAAAGAAGATGTGGCACATATATACAGTGGGACAATAAAAAAGAATGAAATTGTGCCATTTGCAGAGACATGGATGGACCTAGAGACTGTCATATGGGTGAAGTAAGTCAGAAAGAGAAAAACAAATATTGTATATATTGTATATTGACACACATATGTGGAATCTAGAAAATGGTGCAGATGGACCTCTTTGCAAAGCAGAAATATAGACACAAGCGTAGAGAACAAATGCATGGACATAAAGGGGGAAAAAGAGGAGTAGGAAGGATTGGGAGATTGAGATTGACATATTAATATAGACACTGCTATGTATAAAATAGATAACTAATGAGAACCTACTGCATAGCACAGGGAACTCGACTCAGTGCTCTATGGTGACCTAAATGAGAAGGAAATTCAAAAAAGAGGAGATATATGTATAGCTGATTCACTTTGCTGTACAGCAGAAACAAACACAACATTGTAAAACAGCTATACTCCAATGAGATCTTTCCAACCCAGGGGTCAAACCCGGGTCTCCCACATTGCATGTGGATTCTTAACTGTCTGAGCCACCAGAGAAGCCTTACTCCAATAAAAATTCATTCAACAGGAAGATCAGCTTCCTTCCTCTTTGTCAGTCTTGCCTTAATAATGAGTGATAACCTCTGCAGGTACTGTGATTTGCAAAGGTGGCCACAGTCATAAAGATTAAAGGAGTAATCATCATTGCCCTGCCCTCCCCTCCCCCACCCCACTGTGCTCATTCAGCCACCCAGATGTTGACCTCTCCTCTGATACAGCCCGAGTCTCTTTATCTCAAGACATTTCCCTCTTTGCTCAGAGTCCAATAAGAGAGAGAGGTGGGGAAGGTAAAATTTAAAATGCCATGTGATGAGTTGATAAATGCCACCATGGGAACTGGCACCGGGCACTCGGAAAGCACACAGGAAATGAGGCAAATTTAGCTTTGAGGTGTCTGGAATTGAACTGGGTGAAGGCTGGTTGAGCAGGTGGGGTGATCAGGAAGAGCACACACACATACGTACATACACACACACATATACACACTCCAACCAGATAGGAAATTCCTCACATTTAGAAACTTTGGATCTGTCCCAGACTGTGTATGCTAATTTACTGTTCAGTCACTCAGTCGTGTCCAGCTCTTTGCAACCCCATGAACTGTAGCACGCCAGGCTTCCCTGTCCTTCACAGTCTCCTGGAGGAGTCTGCTCAGACTCATGTCCATTGAGTCGGTGATGCCATCTAAACATTTCATTCTCTGTCTCCCGTTCTCCTCCTGCCCTCAGTCTTTCCCAGCATCAGGGTCTTTACCAATGAGTTGGCTCTTCGCAACAGGTGGCCCAAGGATTGAAGCTTCAGCTTCAGCATCCCTGAGTGCATTCTCAGTGTACGTTCAGTCATTTCAGTCATGTCCAACTCTTTGAGATGCTATGGACTGTAGCCTTCTAGGCTCTTCTGTCCATAGGATTCTTCAACAAGAATACTGGAGTGGGGGTTGCCATGCCCTCCTTCAAGGGATCTTCCCAATCCAGGGATCAAACCCGAGTCTCCTGCAGCTCCTGCATTGCAAGTAGATTCTTCACCACGGAGTCACTGGGGAAGCCCTTCAACATCAGTCCTTTCAATAAATATTCAGGGTTGACTTCCTTTAGGATTGACTGGTGCGATCTCCTTGCTGTCCTTCGGTTGAAAGAAATCCTGTTCCTTGTAGTTTTTCATTTTGCATTGAGATGATTTCTATCTGGTCGAAACTTTCCCTGTGTGTAAGAAGTAAACATTTCTGAAGACTGGACACTGAGCAAGCAGAAACAGGGCAGCAAGCACAGTTAGGTCCAGGGCCAGGGTGGAGTAAGCCCCAGAATCTTGCCTGATGCACAGCTGGGAGGGATCCCCCACAGCCGGAGGATGCATCTTCCCCTGGCTGGGCATGGGTCACACGACCCTGGAGTTCCAAGGGTGTTTTATTTTGCTGCACTGCCTGGCATGTGGGATCTTAGTTCCCCAACCAGGGATCAAACCTGCATCCCCTGCACTGGAAGCGCAGATTCTTAACCACTAGACCCCCAGGGAGTCCCTTAAGGGTCATTGTAGTACGACTATCAATCAGGTAACAGTCAGAAATTATTTCCTTCAGTTCAGTTCAGTTCAGTCACTCAGTTGTGTCCGACTCTTTGTGACCCCATAGTCTGTAGCATGCCACGCCTCCCTGTCCATCACCAACTCCCGGAGTTTACTCGAACTCATATCCATTGAGTCAGTGATGCCATCCAACCATCTCATCCTCTGTCGTCCCCTTCTCCTCCTGCCTTCAATCTTTCCCAGCATCACGGTCTTTTCAAATGAGTCAGTTCTTCACATCAGGGGGCCAAAGGATTGGAGTTTCAGCTTCAGCATCCAATGAAAATTCAGTCCTTCCAGTGAAAATTCAGGACTGATTTCCTTTAGGATGGACTATTTGGATCTCCTTGCTGTCCAAGGAACTCTCAAGAGGCTTCTCCAACACCACAGTTCAAAAGCATCAATTCTTTGGCACTCAGCTTTCTTTATAGTCCAACTCTCACATCCATACATGACCACTGGAAAAACCATAGCTTTGACTAGATGGCCCTTTGTTGGCAAAAGTAATGTCTCTGCTTTTGAATATGCTGTCTAGGTTGGTCATAACTTTTCTTCCAAGGAGTACGCGTCTTTTAATTTCATGGCTGCAATCACCATCTGCAGTGATTTTGGAGCCCCCCTCCCCCCAAAAACTTATTTCCTTATTTACACTTAATTTACATACCTAATACAGTCCCTGGGCCACCACGTCATGAGTGAAGGAGGTGACACCCAGTTTTGCTACAGATATGCAGCTTTGTTACTTCTCTTTTGGGCTGTAGCCACCTTTCCTTCCAACTATTCGTAACCTCCTTCAGGGTTTAAGCTGGGCTTAACATATTGTAGGAATAGCACCCAATATCTTGTCAGTAATCACATGGAAGAGATGAACCTCTACATTCTCTTCCCAATTCCATGATTTTGCAAAGTCAGGGATTATCTTTTGATGTTCTATTCAGACCTAGGAGTGTGCCTCATTAAGGCAGAAATGATATTCAGGCTTTGCTCATTTGCTTTCCCATGACTAAGAGAATATGCCAATGGAAAGACAATTTTTGTATGCAGGCTGGAATTCACTTTGAAAAAGTGAGTTCTGTTTTTTAATGGTAACATGCTTTTAACAAGTTTTTTTGCAAACATACAGCCATGGGAGTTGGGCAGACTATATCCGTGGGCCACCAGATAAGCAGTACCGAATGGCCTCTTGCTGATGCCCTGCAGTGCCTTTCTTCCCAATCCAACCCCACTTTTGCCCCCACCATTGCAGGGTTTTGCCAGCACTGTTGAATATCTAAAGTTGAATCTAGAAGGAAACTTAGCAATGTCATCATCTCCAATTCTTTCAACAAATGAGGAAATAGAAACTCTTAAAAGGTACCCACGTCTTCTCTGTAATTTTCCAATGAACATAAGAATGATTTTCCTCTGAGATGTTCCAAGAAACCAAAAGGCAGAACGGTTCCTAGTGGCATTATGTAATTGTTGAATTATTACATGATTCTGTGTGAAGTCATGACAAATATACCAAATGAATATAAAATGCATCATCAAATTGATTTCCTAAAACACAGTCATTATGCTTGGTTTTCATTGCCATGCAAATCAGTCCACCATCATAGGATTATTCAATGAAAAGGCATTTTTTAACGCCAAGAGTAATAAAACACTATTCAATAAAAAAAAAGAGAAAAAAATCCTGTATAAGATTATACTTCCATCAGTGTAGACAAGAGAATTCTCTTGAATACTAATCTGGTGGCATGAACTGGAAATTCTATTTCTTGTATACTCTAATAACCTCTGCAATAGTCACTGGACTTTTGTCTGTTTTTATCTTTTTTAATTGAAGGATAGTTGATTTACACTGTTATGTTAGTTTCAGATAGTCACTGTTTTTGAGACTAGCTTTTTGACTTATTGACCCATAAGTCCATGTTGTTCAAACTGTGTTTTTTTCTTTACCAAAGGAGACAGTGACATTGTCCATCAATAAATGTATTGCACATTATATTAATATCTAAGGCAGCAGAATGACGAATCCAGGAAAGATTTCTCCAAAGCCTTGTGTATGCTTGTGAAGGCTTCCAGTGTACACATTAACAGGGAGATCACTAGTCGGAAGGGCTGGGGCCAGACAGTGGCCTCTGTCATCATCACTGATTCAGCTCTTGAGTCAGGCCTTGTTGGGCAACCACCCACGTGGCTGCATTTCATGACCATGTTACATGGAATAATCAGCATGCACCTCCTCCAGCATGCCAATCAGAGACTTCACACAGGAGCCGGGACCTAACCATCTCTCAAGGACAGCAGTGATAAAGGATTTGCCCTGTTTAAATGGCATCTCCTTCAGCAAGTCAGGAGGCTTCATGCCACATCACCTTCTCATCTTTCTGGGGAATTCAGATGTCATAAATTTATCACAGTGGCAACCTTTGCTGTAAGGCCACAGACCAAAGTGTTAGTCGTTCACTGCATCTGACTCTTTGTGGCCCCATGGACTGTAGCCCACCAACCTCTTTATCCTTGGGATTCTCCAGGCAGGAATACTGGAGTGAGTAGCCAATTCTCTTCTCCAGGAGATCTTCCTAACCCAGGGATCAAACCTGGGACTCCTGCATGGCAGGCAGATTCTTTACTGTCTTATCTACCAGATAAAAGAGAAGACCTAAAGTGAACTTAAATCAACAGATTCCAGTGAAAGAGGGAGGAGAAAGTAACATGTTGGTTCTGAATGTGGGCCCTGTATTTAAATCCTGGCTCTGTCACTTACTACATATATAAATGTGGGTGAGTTACTCAATTTTCTCATCTAAAAAAAAAAATGTGAAAGTAGAAAAATGCATACAAAATACAAAAATTTTAAAAAGAACTCTTTCTAGCACATAATAAGCTCTCAATAATAAGCAATGATGACAATTATCATAATAAAATGAGATACACTGGGAGAAACTTCAAGTGTTTGTCTCACTCTCTTTTTCTGCTGTGCTAGGATTTTCATATGTGATAGTAACTTGACTAAACCAGCTTCTCTTAGGGCCCGAGTTTTCAACTATTTGTTCTTGTTCAGTTGGGATCCAGCCACACTGTCTGCCTCTTGTTATAGAGACCAGTAGAACTATACTGATGAAAAGCCTGGCCTCGTGGAGACATGGGTTCGATCCCTGGGTCAGTAAGATCCTCTGGAGAACGAAATGGCAATCCACTCCAGTATTCTTGCCTGGGAAATCTCATGGACAGAGGAGCCTGGGGGGCTACAGTCCATGGGGTCACAAAGAGTCGGACACGACTAAGTGGCTAAACAACAACTATATGTGTGTGTGTGTGTATAGCTGAATCACTTTGCGTATACCTAAGCTAATACACACTGCAAATTAACTATACTTCAATTTTTAAAATGATTTAAGGGACTTCTCTGGTGGTCCAGTAGTAGGGGCTCTTTACTTCCACAGCAAGAGGACTGGTTTGATCCCTGTTAGGGAACTAAGTTCCTGAATGCTGCATGGTACGGCCAAAAATAGCTAAATAAAAAAGGTTTAAAGAGAGAGAAGGAAAAGACAAGAGGAGACTAGAAAGAAAAAGGAGGGCAGCAGAAGGCAAGCTCTCCCAGGTAAGCTCAGGCACCATTTGGGTTTTCACATACTTTATATTGTGTAATCTTTATAACAGCCCTGGGAGGTCACGTCATTTTGCCCATTTTACAAGTGAAGGAGAGACTCCGGAGTAAGACAACTTTCTCAGGGTCACCGGGATTCTGACTCAGATCTGTTTAATTCTGAGGATTCAGCAGAAGGGCAGGAACAATTAGAAAAACACCCTGCGGCAGTTTGCATTAACTCATAAAGGCAGGTGAAGGTGAAGGTGCTCAGTCGTGTCCGACTCTTTGCGACCCCACGGACTCTAGCCTACCAGGCTCCTCTGTCCATAGGATTTTCCAGGCAAGAGTATTGGAGTGGATTGCCATTTCCTTCTCCATAAAGGCAGAGTTGAGTTAAAATCTTAGAAAAGCAGAAGCCTCACTCTCCTTTGCAGATGCAGACATGCTTCCCTTCCACAAACCGCAAAAACACAAGTAGCTTTAGGAACCCAGAAATAAGTTATTGGCTTCATTAAATACTGGCCTTTGAGTTTAGTTTCTTCTAAGGATATAATGGTAGAGGATCCTGGAGGGCTAAGGTCCACGGGGTGGCAAATAGTTGGACACGATTGAGAGACAAGGATATAATTTACCCATTAAATCCACTCTTGGGGTTCTCGTATTCCTGGAAGGTTGTTCCTTCTTTCTGTACAAACATGATTCCAGGCAGCTCTTCATCATGACATAGTCAAAGAAATTGAAATGAAACTTTGCCAGTTATTTAATAACAAATCACACGACTAACATTTATTAGCACAAAGAGATGGCAAGCTTCAGTGAATCTCCTGACACCATAAAATACTTGCAGGCCTGAACGGATCTTCTGCCTTTTTACTCTTTTCTTGCAAGCACCATCCCTTTAGGACAGGAGCAAGGGCCCAAAGCTCATTTTTAAAAGTGCTCTAAAGAAGCGCTTGTCAAATTTCAAATTCAAATTCCTTTCCAGGCTGTACATTGAACGAAGTGAAGGATGAGTCTGTTGAAGCTTGAGGGTGTTTTCCGCTATACCCGGTGGTTCTTTGGGGCTGAATGTCTGGTCATTAAATTAAAAGGACAGCTTACTCCGAATAAGACTATTTGAAATATGCTAAATAATAGTTACAAAATACTTTAGGGAGAGTTTTGCTGGCATTGGAGGTGCCTTCCCCCCCACCTCAAATTTAAACTCCAGTTATATCGTGACTTAGTAAAGAATCTGCCTGCAGTGTAGGAGACCCAGTTTCGATCCTTGGGTTGAGAAGATCCTGGTGAAGGAAATGGCAACCCACTCCAATATTCTTACCTGGGAAATCCCATGGACAGAGGTGGACTACAGTCCATAGAGTCACAAAGAGTCAGACACAACTGAGCGACTAACACTTTCACTTTCATTTTATAGGTGGCTCAGATGATAAAATCTTCCCTGGTGGCTCAGATGGTAAAGCGTATGCCTGCAATGCGGGAGACCTGGGTTCGATTCCTGGGTGGGGAAGACTCCTCCTCCTCTGGAGAAAGAAATGGAAATCCACTCCAGCACTCTTGCCTGGAAAATCCCATGGACGGAGGAGCCTGATATGCTACAGACCATGGGGTCCCAAAGAGTCTGATACGACTGAGCAACTTCATTTTCCTTTCACTTTCAGGCGATAAAGAATCCACCTGCAATGCAGGAGACCTGGGGTTCCATCCCTGGGTGGGGAAGATCCCCTGGAGGAGGAAATGGCAACCCACTCCAGTATTCTTGCCTGGGGAATCCCATGGAGAGAGGGGCCTGGCGGGCTACAGTCCATGGGGTCGCAGAGAGTCAGACACGACTGAGTGACTAACACACATGTTCTTTACACGGGGAAGTGCTATTTGATTTTAGTTTCTATGTTAAGTCAAACGTGTGAAGTCTCAAATTCACAAATAAATTGTAGTGACCATAATTCTTATGAGGCTCAGTATGAAGTTAGGAGTCTTGATTAAAAACCACTGGTATCTGCATTGTCAGTGGTGTGCCCTGGTTCTCAGCACAGCTGCCTGCTGGTCCCCATGTTTTACTGGGTTGTGATGCCTTTGAGCTGGCGCCCTATTCACCCTTTATTTACTGCGATTGGGTGTGTTTATTTTCATTCTTGTAAAAATTTCTGCTGACTGCAAGATACGCAAAGCTTTCACATCAAGGATAAGAACCTACCATTTTTGGAATCAATCATTTTTTATAGGATGGTTCATTATGGATTCTTTAACTCAAGTGGATGGTCTTTTTTAGCCTTTGTTTTTCGCTCAAATAACCTAACTGGCTGTGGGTCTGGAATTCACTTTATCATGTGGATAAGTAAAGGTATATATAGTCCTGCATGGAGGATTGGCACTTGTAGGTTTTGATCAGCCGATGTATTCTAGTTTTAGTCTGGTTGTAGAATCAGAGGAAAACTTAGAGAGGCACAGCCTGTAAGGGTTAATCCATGAGGTTTCCAGCTTGAGTTCCTTCATGTCAGGGATCTGAAAAGATGGTGATGGGGAAGGGAGGAGGGAGGAATCCTTGAAATACTTTCAACTCTTTAAAATAGTTAATAGAAATTCTATATTTAAAACTGATAAGGCTGCTCGGGAGAATCAAATGTCACATTTATTGGATTTTTGGCTGGAACATGATAGTACGATCCTCTCATGGAAAAAATCTATTAATAAAAACTTAATAAATGCAGTTTAGGAGATAAAAATCTTTCAGAAAAATGGGGCACATTGGGGAAAGATAACAAAAAATTATGCAAAACCACTGACTGTTCATTGCTTTAGTGTAAACCATTAGCATCTCCTATGAAATGACGTGATAGTGGACACAGGTCTATAGAGTGAACAAAAGACAAACCTCTGCTCTTGTGATGATAAAAAGTTAGTGTGGAGAGACAGAAAATAAATAGGTTATCCAGACAGCATACAACTAACTGATATGGGCTGAATTCTGTCACTTACAAACTTCACATGTTGAAACCCAAAACCCCAATGCCTCCGAATATGACTATCAGTCAGTTCAGTTCAGTTGCTCAGTCATGTCCAACTCTTTGCAACCCCATGAACTGCAGCACGCCAGGCCTCCCTGTCCATCACCAACTCCTGGAGTCCACCCAAATCCATGTTCATCGAGTCGGTGATGTCATCCAACCATCTCATCCTCTGTCGTCCCCTTCTCCTGCTCTCTATCTTTCCCAGCATCGGGGTCTTTTTAAATGAGTCAGCTCTTCGCATCAGGTGGCAAAAGGATTGGAGTTCCAGCTTCAGTATCAGTCCTTCCAAGGAATATTCAGGACTAATTTCCTTTAGGATGGACTGGTTGGATCTCCTTGAAGTCCAAGGAACTCTCAAGAGTCTTCTCCAACACCACAGTTCAAAAGCATCAATTCTTTGGCGCTCAGCTTTCATCTTGCCTGGGGAATCCCATGGAGAGAGGGGCCTGGCGGGCTACAGTCCATGGGGTCGCAGAGAGTCAGACACGACTGAGTGACTAACACACATGTTCTTTACACGGGGAAGTGCTATTTGATTTTAGTTTCTATGTTAAGTCAAACGTGTGAAGTCTCAAATTCACAAATAAATTGTAGTGACCATAATTCTTATGAGGCTCAGTATGAAGTTAGGAGTCTTGATTAAAAACCACTGGTATCTGCATTGTCAGCGGTGTGCCCTGGTTCTCAGCACAGCTGCCTGCTGGTCCCCATGTTTTACTGGGTTGTGATGCCTTTGAGCTGGCGCCCTATTCACCCTTTATTTACTGCGATTGGGTGTGTTTATTTTCATTCTTGTAAAAATTTCTGCTGACTGCAAGATACGCAAAGCTTTCACATCAAGGATAAGAACCTACCATTTTTGGAATCAATCATTTTTTATAGGATGGTTCATTATGGATTCTTTAACTCAAGTGGATGGTCTTTTTTAGCCTTTGTTTTTCGCTCAAATAACCTAACTGGCTGTGGGTCTGGAATTCACTTTATCATGTGGATAAGTAAAGGTATATATAGTCCTGCATGGAGGATTGGCACTTGTAGGTTTTGATCAGCCGATGTATTCTAGTTTTAGTCTGGTTGTAGAATCAGAGGAAAACTTAGAGAGGCACAGCCTGTAAGGGTTAATCCATGAGGTTTCCAGCTTGAGTTCCTTCATGTCAGGGATCTGAAAAGATGGTGATGGGGAAGGGAGGAGGGAGGAATCCTTGAAATACTTTCAACTCTTTAAAATAGTTAATAGAAATTCTATATTTAAAACTGATAAGGCTGCTCGGGAGAATCAAATGTCACATTTATTGGATTTTTGGCTGGAACATGATAGTACGATCCTCTCATGGAAAAAATCTATTAATAAAAACTTAATAAATGCAGTTTAGGAGATAAAAATCTTTCAGAAAAATGGGGCACATTGGGGAAAGATAACAAAAAATTATGCAAAACCACTGACTGTTCATTGCTTTAGTGTAAACCATTAGCATCTCCTATGAAATGACGTGATAGTGGACACAGGTCTATAGAGTGAACAAAAGACAAACCTCTGCTCTTGTGATGATAAAAAGTTAGTGTGGAGAGACAGAAAATAAATAGGTTATCCAGACAGCATACAACTAACTGATATGGGCTGAATTCTGTCACTTACAAACTTCACATGTTGAAACCCAAAACCCCAATGCCTCCGAATATGACTATCAGTCAGTTCAGTTCAGTTGCTCAGTCATGTCCAACTCTTTGCAACCCCATGAACTGCAGCACGCCAGGCCTCCCTGTCCATCACCAACTCCTGGAGTCCACCCAAATCCATGTTCATCGAGTCGGTGATGTCATCCAACCATCTCATCCTCTGTCGTCCCCTTCTCCTGCTCTCTATCTTTCCCAGCATCGGGGTCTTTTTAAATGAGTCAGCTCTTCGCATCAGGTGGCAAAAGGATTGGAGTTCCAGCTTCAGTATCAGTCCTTCCAAGGAATATTCAGGACTAATTTCCTTTAGGATGGACTGGTTGGATCTCCTTGAAGTCCAAGGAACTCTCAAGAGTCTTCTCCAACACCACAGTTCAAAAGCATCAATTCTTTGGCGCTCAGCTTTCTTCATAGTCCAACTCTCACATCCATACATGACCACTGGAAAAACCATAGCCTTCACTAGATGGACCTTTGTTGGCAAAGTAATGTCTCTGCTTTTCAATATGCTGTCTAGATTGGTCATAGCTTTTCTTCCAAGGAGTAAGTGTCTTTTAATTTCATGGCTGCAATCACCATCTGCAGTGATTTTGGAGCCCAGAAAATAAAGTCAGCCACTGTTTCCCCATCTATTTGCCATGCACTGATGGAACTGGATGCCATGATCTTCATTTTCTGAATGTTGAGCTTTAAGCCAACTTTTTCACTCTCCTCTTTCATCAAGAGGCTCTTTAGTTCTTTGCTTTCTGCCATAAGGGTGATGTCATCTGCATATCTGAGGTTATTGATATTTCTCCCGGCCATCTTGATTCCAGCTTGTGCTTCCTCCAGCCCAGCGTTTCTTATGATGTACTCTGCATATAAGTTAAATATGACTATATTTGGCTTTAAAAAGATAATCAAATTGAAAATGAAGCCATTAGAGTGGAGCCCTAGTGCGCTCTGGTGATCTTCTAAGAGGAAACCAGGGCACACAGAGAGACAGCAGGGGTGCATGCACAGGGGGATGACCGTGTGAACAGGCAACAAGACAGTGGCCATCTGCGGGCCACGGAGAGTAGCCTTGGAAGAAACCTAACCTGCCAGCACCTTGATTTTAAACTTCCAGCCTCCAGAACTCTAGGAAAAAGTAATGTCTTTTTTTTTTTTTTTAATCAATTTCTGCTGCTTGTACCACTCAGGATGTGGTACCTTGTTAAGGTAACTCTAGAAAACCACCACCACAACTAAAATAGATACCGCCGGTTCAGGTTACATGCTATAAATAAAATGACCCAGGATGACAGGACAGGGAGACTCCAAGAAGAGTTATCAGCAACTGGGGGATTGAGAAGGTGGCTTAGAAGGGGGCATATTTATGCTGAGTCCTGATGGCAAGAAGAAAACCCACATCAGAGCAGAAGGAAAACCTACATCCAGAACCCAGATTTTGGTAAAGTTACCCAGGAAGCATTACCACAGAGGACTCTTGGGGGCCAATCAGCTGGGTTCTTCCCAAGGTGAGCACCCCCTCCACGACCCAGACCCTGTTGTGTACTCTTGCAGGCTCAGACATGGTTACAAGGCATGGTGGTCCATTTGCCTGGCAAAATGTTATGATTTTACTCAGTATTTGTGTATGGCCATTTTATTTGAAAATTCATGGTTTCAAAAAATATCTGTGATAAAAACTGACTGTGGGTCAGATCATGAACTCCTTATTGCAAAATTCAGACTTATATTGGAGAAATTAGGGAAAACTACTAGACCATTCAAGTATGACCTTAATCAACTCCCTTACAATTATACAGTGGAAGTGAGAAATAGATTCAACAGGTTAGATCTGATAGAGTGTTTGAAGAACTATGGACAAAGGTTTGTGACATTGTACAGGAGACAGGGATCAAGACCATCCCCAAGAAAAAGAAATAGCAAAAAAGCAAAATGGCTGTCTGAGGAGGCCTTACAAATAGCTGTGAAAAGAAGAAAATCTAAAAGCAAAGGAGAAGATGAAAGATACATCCATTTGAATGCAGAGTTCCAAAGAATAGCAAGGAAGGATAAGAAAACCTTCACCTTGATCAGTGCAAAGAAATAGAGGGAAACAATAGAATGGGAAAGACTAGAGATTTCTTCAAGAAAATTAGACACCAAGGGAACATTTCATGCAAAGATGAGATCAATAAAGGACAGAAATGGTCTGGACCTAATAGAAGAAGAAGTTATTAAGACGAGGTGACAAGAATATACAGAAGAAAACTATACAATAAAGATCTTCATGACCCAGATAATCACAATGGTGTGATCACTCATCTAGAGCCAGACATCCTGGAATGTGAAGTCAAGTGGGCCTTAGAAAGCATCACTACTAACAAAGCTAGTGGAGGTGATGGAATTCCAGTTGAGCTGTTTCAAATCCCAAAAGATGATGCTGTGAAAGTGCTGCACTCAATATGCCAGCAAATTTGGAAAACTCAGCAGTGGCCACAGGACTGGAAAAGGTCAGTTTTCATTCCAGTCCCAAAGAAAGGCAATGCCAAAGAATGATCAAACTACCACACAATTGTACTCATCTCACATGCTAGTAAAGTAATGCTCAAAATTCTCCAAGCCAGGCTTCAAAGTACATGAACCGTGAACTTTCAGATGTTCAAGCTGGATTTAGAAAAGGCAGAGGAACCAAAGATCAAATTGCCAACATCCACTGGATCATTGAGAAAGCAAGAGAGTTCCATAAAAACATCTATTTCTGCTTTATTGACTATGCCAAAGTCTTTGACTATGTGGATCACAATAAACTGTGGAAAATTCTTAAAGAGATGGAAATATCAGACTACATGACCTGCCTCTTGAGAAATCTGTATGCAGGTCAAGAAGCAACAGTTAGAACTGGACATGGAATAACAGATTGGTTCCAAATAGGAAAAGGAATATGTCAAGGCTGTTTATTGTCACCTTGCTTATTTAAATTATATGCAGAGTACATCATGAGAAACACTGGGCTAGAGGAAGCACAAGCTGGAATCAAGATTTTTGGGAGAAATATCAATAACCTCAGATATGCAGATGACACCACCCTTATGGCAGAAAGTGAAGAAGAACTAAAGAGTCTCTTGATGAAGGTGAAAGAGGAGAGTGAAAAAGTTGGCTTAAAACTCAACATTCAGAAAACTAAGATCATGGCATCCAGTCCCATCACTTCATGGCAAATAGATGGGGAAACAGTGGCTGACTTAATTTTGGGGGCTCCAAAATTACTGCAGATGGTGAGTGCAGCCATGAAATTAAAAGATGTTTACTCCTTGGAAGGAAAGTTATGACCAACCTAGACAGCATATTCAAAAGCAGAGACATTACTTGTCAACAAAAGTCCATGTAGTCAAAGCTATGGTTTTTCCAGTAGTCATGTATGGATGTGAGAGTTGGACTGTGAAGAAAGCTGAGCGCCGAAGAATTGATGCTTTTGAACTGTGGTGTTGGAGAAGACTCTTGAGAGTCCCTTGGACTTCAAGGAGATCCAACCAGTCCATCCTAAAGGAAATCAGTCCTGAATATTCATTGGAAGGACTTATAATGATGCTGAAAGTCCAATCTTTTGGCCACCTGATGCAAAGAACTGACTTATTTGAAAAACCCTGATGCTCGGAAAGATTGAAGGCGGGAGGAGAAGAGGACGACAGAGGATGAA
This sequence comes from Cephalophus harveyi, assembly GCA_006410635.1. Taxonomy (NCBI): domain Eukaryota; kingdom Metazoa; phylum Chordata; class Mammalia; order Artiodactyla; family Bovidae; genus Cephalophus; species Cephalophus harveyi. The sequence goes on from SJYT01077491.1 coordinate 823,641, forward strand.
ACAGTTAGATGCCATTACTGACTCAATGGACATGAGTTTGAGTGAACTCCAGGAGTTGGTGATAGACAGGGAGGCCTGGTGTGCTGCAGTCCATGGGTCGCAAACAGTCGGACATGACTGACTGAACTGAACTGTGATTAAAAAAAAAAAAGCTTACAAAAAAGTGTCAAGTCGCTTCAGTCATGTCTGACTCTTTGCGACCTTATAAACTGTAGCCCACCAGTTTCCTCTGTCCATGAGGGTTCTCCAGATTAGGGTACTGGAGTATGTTGCTATGCCCTCCTTCAGGGGATCTTCCTTACCCAGGGATTGAATGCACATCTCCTACATTGGCAGGTGGATTCTTTGCCACTAGCGCCACCTGGGAAGCTTCCCTCCCCACCCCCCACCCCAGAAAAAGAGAAAATAAGAGTTTTCCAAGCAAGGGACCAAGACTGAAAGGAGGACAAGAAACGGAGAAGTTGGTGTAGCCTGAACTTGATCTGTGTGGGAGCGAGGGCTAGGGATGAAGTAAGAGTTGGATAGAAGTGGTTGGTACAGCTTCAGGGTGCCTAGCAAAGAGCATGGCTTGATGTCACTCAGGATGGTGTTCACCTTCATTTGACTCAGGCTTTATATAAATTGCTCAGGCTAACACATGGAGGATGGATTACAGAGGGGCATGAAGAGAAGCAGGGCAACCCATTTGGAGAGCTTTACTATAGTCTAGGTTAGAAAAGATGACGGCTTAAACTATCTGGATGGGAGGGAGCAGAGGAGGCATGAGGCTTTGATTCTGGGTGTGTTTTAAAGTACAGTCGACAGCCAAACTGACCCCTTCAGTGTTATTGGCAATCAGTCACATTAGGGAAAGGGTTACAAAAGAGACAGTGATAATTCTGCACAGGCAAATCTATATGTAGAAACATGAATGCTTCTAAAGAATGACGGCAGCAGCACTAAGGAATGCCAAGCTAATCAGTGCTGCTTCTGTGGCTGCCTGCGGGTCTCTGTGCCCCTGTGTTTGCTCCCTGAAGAGCCTGAAATGCTTCTCTTTGCCCTTGGGCCAAAGTCCATCATCCTCCCTGTACTTTTCTCCAGAGAGGTCATGATCCTACTAACGACACAAATGCCGGGCAGTCATTGCGAGTGGAGTGGTGGAACCCACCTTCCTCCAGATGGTAATTGACAAGGGTGCAGTCTGTTCTCTAACAGGTAGGTAGAGGTAATAAAACAGAGCCTCACTTGGTTCAGGTGACTCAGATCCCATGTGTGGAGAGCTCTGTCCAGCCCCACAAGTCAGGTCGGTGTTCATCTAGCCATCCTGATATCTATCCAACTCTGGCGAAGTCCCACTTGGCTTTGCCCACCCAGCACTAGGGCGCAATATTCTTCCTGAATACTGCAGCCATATTTCTGCCAGGGCTCTGAATTCCAGTCCCAGTTCTGGCAGATCTCCCAGTTAAACTTCTCTAATTCAAAAAAAAAAAAGTCTTTTCTGATGCTCAGCTTCGATTGAAAGGAATGCCCAGGCTCTCTTCTGTAACTATCCTCTGGTTTCCGCCTTTTTCCCCTTTAAACTATTGTTCACTAGACTCCAAGCCATCTGGTATTTCCTGGAGGAATAAAAGGAGTCCCTTTTGTTTACACATTACAAGATAACCCTAATCATGAGAACTGTCCAACAGATATTCACTGCACCATGTACTGCTTCTACATGGACCCTGCCTGGTTAGCCTTCTGGTCCACACACGAAACTGGGTCATTACTACAATGGTGCTTTGGGATATCTATTTGTATCAATACCTAAAATCAACACCTAATCAACATCAATGCCTAAAAGGCTTCTTTGCAAAAATAACAAAAGGATTAATTAAGAATGACTGAGTTCAAAAAAGGCAAATTTAGAAATAAATTTGCCTTTTCAAAAACTCAAGAATCACAAATAAAATGCAACACATCTTCATTAGAAAAATGTGAAAGGACATAAAACCAGAAAAATAAACTCCTCTTATAACCCTGACCCCAAATCTTCTCCTACTACACCCTATTTGTCTTGTTTTCTACATTTCTTGTAAGTATTTGGACTCAATGTAAACATAAAATTTCAAATCTTGCTCTTTTTTTTTTACTACCATAAACACGTCACTACTCTTTGTAAATATCATAGTGAATGACTGCTGATTACCCCATCATAAGATCATATAACAATGTATATATATTTACATTTATTATTTTTGCCTCAGGTGGAACAGGCCCTTGATTATGACTTTTATATCATCTGCCTTGCTAACCCCAGCATCTTGGGACGTTCCTAAGAAACAATTGTCTAAGATCTAGTTATAATTAAGAATGAAAATTAAAAGTGCTTAAACTGTATCATTAGCTTCTTCTCAAAAGATTTTTTTTTTTAATGTGGACCATTTTTAAAGTTTTTATTGAGTTTGTTACAGTATTGTTTCTGTTTTTGGCTTCATGGCTGCTAGTCATATGGTATCTTAGCTCCCCAACCAGGGATTGAGCCTACACTTCCTGCACTGAAGGCAAGTGTAGGCTTGCCCAGCGTCCCCTGGGAAGTCCCCTCATCAACTCTTACACACTCAGAGTTTGATGCATTTTAAATGTGCATTTACTTGCTTCCTTTTTGATATTTATAGCCAAATAAATCTATAATCCTTTAGACCTAGGTGTTTGGGCCTTTGGCAATTGGTAAAGATTTATATTTTGATTGGTCTTTCCTGGTGGTTCAGTGGTAAAGAATCCGCCTGCAATTCAGGAGACACAGGTTTGACCCATGGTTTGGGAAGATCCTCTGGAGAAAAAATGGCAACACATTTCGGTATTCTTGCCTGGAGAATCCCATGGACAGAGGAGCCTGGCAGGCTACAGTCCATGGAGTCGCAGAGTCAAACACAAGTTAGCATGAGAATATATATGTTTTGATCATGTACATAGTGGAACAAATATACTCATATAGTTGGTGATCCATGTTTCTGCCTCCAAAATTCCTAATGCCAGCTATCTATCCTTTCAAAGTTGAACTGTATTAAACTTCATTTCAGTTCAGTTCAGTCACTCAGTCGTGTCCGACTCCTTGTGACCCCATGGACTGCAGCATGCCAGGCTTCCCTGCCCATCACCAACTCTCGGAGTTTACTCAAACTCATGTCCATTGAGTCAGTGGTGTCATCTAACCATCTCACTCTCTGTCATCCCCTTCTCCTGCCATCAATCTTTCCCAGCATCAGGGTCTTTTCAAATGGGTCAGTTCTTTGTATCAGGTGGCCAGAGGATTGGAGTTTCAGCATCATTATCAGTCCTTCCAATGAATATTTAGGACCGATTTCCTTTAGGATGGACTGGTTGAATCTCCTTGCTGTCCAAGGGACTCTCAAGAGTCTTCTCCAACAACACAGTTCAAAAGCATCAACTTTTTGGTGCTCAGCTTTCTTTATAGTCCAACTCTCAGATCCATACATGACCATTGGAAAAACTCTAGCTTTGACTAGATGGGCCTTTGTCGGCAAAGTAATGTCTTTGCTTTTTAATATGCTGTCTAGGTTGGTCATAGCTTTTCTTCCAAGGAGCAAGTACCTTTTAATTTCATGCCTGAACAATTAGTTTTTTATTTTTTTAAAGAGATTTCACAATATCCTTGAAGTAATTGGAGTTGCCCTAGAATATTACGTAACTAGGGTCTTGGAACTAGGATGAAAGTTATGTTACTATCACGTCTTACATGACAGGAACAACATTCTTTTGGTGTTTTGATGGAGTAATAGTTTTGAGGAGCCAACAGGAAAAAAAAATGCCATTGTTTGCCTGGCTGATTTTAAAGTCTCATTTTCATGGTATGAAATTCATTTAAATGTCATTCTAAGGCAGTTTTTAGTTATTACATTCCAGTGATGGAGGAGTTTGTAATGTATTCATAGAAATAATTAAATGCTCATAATAGAGCTCTTGTTCTCCATTCCTGAACACGGCATTCTTCTAAATTATAAAAGCTCAGAACCCTCCTATTATCTCTGATTGATCTCCCAAAATGCCCTCTCATTCATTTTGAAGTAGTAAAACACATTGAGGATTTTGAGAACCCAAAAAGGAAGTTCATAGAGGTTGATGGAGCTGAGCAGCCAGAATTAGAAGTTTTCTTTTGAAAATGCATTACCTTGAACAACATTCAGCTAAAACTCTTGAGGAAAATGTAGATAGCTGGAGAGACAGAACCTTTAGGTGGGTTAGATTTCCCCTGCTCTGTGTTGTTGGGATAAAGTTCCAGAAAGAAATCATCAAAGCATGAAGGGTCTAGGCCACCAAGCACAGCAATCTTCTTCCCAGGGAACATGACTAAATCTCTCTTGTCTTAGTGACAGAAAGGAAAATTCTTCTTCTGCAAAACCTGCTCTCACTCCCACCGTCAGATTTCCTCAGATTTGTAGAAACGGTATCAGCATTTTGTGAAGGTGAAAGAGCTCTGATACAAAGGGCTACATTTGCTCTGAAGGCCTGGCAGGGACAAAGCAAGATTCTTTTTCTCCCTGGAGGACTGGATGGTGCAATGAAAGACGAGCATGTGAGTGAGGGGTACAAAGGAGAACTATAAAGGACATGGTCCAGTCCTTTTTGATAGGAAGGAGGTCTTATTTTTAGTTTTCTATTCTCCTGGTTAGAAAAACATACTTCATCAACTAATTTTGACCTTTTCCATCTCCGTGGTTTTGTTTTACACCATCAGTTTACAGATTTCCGTGCTCTGCCCTGGAGTCTCTTTGTGCTAGATTAACCCACTCTTGTATAACTAACACTCTGTGAATAGAATCAGTTGTAAATGCATTCCTACTTTTTCAGCTTTGTGGAATATCAGGGTTTTCTTTGTTTTTTTTTTTTTTTTGTAGGATATAATCTTGCAAATGGCCTGGTAAATTTTAAAAGAAAGTCAGAGATATTCAAACTTCAGCTGTGCAAGGATCTTTTTTTTTAATTGAAGGATAATTGCTTTACAATGTTGTGTTAGTTTCTGCTGTACAATGACGTGATCAGCTATATGTGTATATGTGTCCCCTCCCTCTTGAACCTCCTTCCCACTCCCCACTCCCATCCCAGCCCTCTAGGTCATCACAGAGCACTGAGCTGAGCGCCCTGTGCTATACAGCAGCGTCCCATTAAGCTATCTATTTTACACATGGTAGCCTGGAGAATCCCAGGGACGGGGGAGCCTGGTGGGCTGCCGTCTATGGGTCGCACAGAGTCGGACACTTGACTGAAGTGACTTAGCAGCAGTGTTTATATGTCAATGCTACTCTCCCAATTCATCCCACCCTCACCTTCCCCTCTGTGTCTACAAGTCCATTCTTTCTGGCTGCATCTCTATTGCTGCCCTCCGTGCAAGGATCTTGACCACGCTGCTCTGTGGCCCAGTGACTTCAGACCACTTCTGTACCTTAGGTTTCCATTCCATTTACACCAAGTTACCCCTTACACAGTGACCATCAACGCTGCCAGAACTAGAGTGTGACTGGAGAAACCGATGCTTGTATTCTTTAAATTAAAATTAAAACAAAAGACCAATGCTCAGAGAAGCAGATAAGGAAGGGTCTGCCTGTTTTAAGAAAGTCTGAAGGATTACCTTCCAGATCTGCAAACCCATGCATTAGGAGGCGGTCGTTGGCTTTGTAAAAGAATTCTTGACTTTGCAAAGGAGCCACTAGAGGATTGTTTGAAAGCTCTGCTGCATTGAAAGTCATTTGGTTTGCCTGCCTTGACTGCAGCCATGACATTAAAAGACGCTTACTCCTTGGAAGGAAAGTTATGGCCAACCTAGATAGCATATTCAAAAGCAGAGACATTACTTTGCCAACTAAGGTCCGTCTAGTCAAGGCTATGGTTTTTCCTGTGGTCATGTATGGATGTGAGAGTTGGACTGTGAAGAAGGCTGAGTTCCGAAGAACTGATGCTTTTGAACTGTGGTGTTGGAGAAGACTCTTGAGAGTCCCTTGGACTGCAAGGAGATCCAACCAGTCCATTCTGAAGGAGATCAGTCCTGGGTGTTCTTTGGAAGGAATGATGCTAAAGCTGAAACTCCAGTACTTTGGCCACCTCATGCGAAGAGTTGACTCATTGGAAAAGACTCTGATGCTGGGAGGGATTGGGGGCAGGAGGAGAAGGGGACGACCGAGGATGAGATAAGGAATGATGCTAAAGCTGAAACTCCAGTACTTTGGCCACCTCATGCGAAGAGTTGACTCATTGGAAAAGACTCTGATGCTGGGAGGGATTGGGGGCAGGAGGAGAAGGGGACGACCGAGGATGAGATGGCTGAATGGCATCTGACTCGATGGACGTGAGTTTGAGTGAACTCTGAGAGCTGGTGATGGACAGGGAGGCCTGGCATGCTGCAATTCATGGGGTCGCAAAGAGTCGGACATGACTGAGCAACTGAACTGAACTGAATTTACACCAAGAGCTCTCTCTTGGGTAAAGCCAGTGATATCCTGCAAATGGCCAAGGATGCCAACCACTTACTAGAGAAAGTCTGACAGGTAACAGTTCTTAAAACCACTGACTGGGTCGGCAGGAATTTCTTTAAGGATGAACGACGGGCAGACATCCATACGTTGCACTAAAATGTCCCCACTTCAGGGAAGCAGCCTGGTCTTGTCTGTCAATGGAGATCTGTTTGACTTGGTGAGATAATTATAAGCTACTGATCTCAGATCCTGGCTGAGATAATACAGTTACAAAAATACACAAGGAGAATTAGTTCTAGTATGGAACATTGAGATGAGAAATGTAGGGAGGGTCCAGAATCATTTTAAAAACTGTGAACATTTTCAAAGAGTTCCTGTTGTGCATTTTGAGCTCATCTAAATGGAAAAACACAAGGTGAGTTAATGAAGAATGTGAAACACTCAGATCATAGCTTAATTACAGTTTTGTGAAAAATAATAAGTTAACATTTACCAAGCACGACACACCATGGCCAGCCAGTGTGCTGGGCGTTTTCTATCTCATTGAACACAAAGTCATAAATTGATGAACCCGACAGTTTAAACCATGTTTAAAGGCAACCTTTCTTTAAGTTAGAAGCAAAGTCTCCCTTACTTTAGGCTCCCTTACTTTCTTCCTAATAGCAAGGATTTTACATTTGCAAAGGGACACATAATGTTGAACCCATGGGTAATTAAACACTGACTTCAGTGCATCTAAATTATAGCTCCTTTTATAAAAAAGCTTAGAGTTAAACACTATACATGTGTGATATGGCTTAAAAGTAAGATTAAAGCCTCATTTCACTTGCATTTATTTCCTCAAATAGCTTCCTAGGGTTTCTCTTTCCTTGCTCTTCTTGCATCCCCAAGGATTTGGCTGCAGAAGAAAACTCCAAGCTCTCTCGTAGATGGAGACAGGAGAGTCACCAGGGTCACTCTTGCCCAGCGATGGACGTGGCTTCCCACTGTAGAGAAAGGGCACCCATCAGAGTCCTTTCCTTCTCATGTTGTGTGTGTGCTGAGTCACTTCATTCGTGTCTGACTCTTTGCAACCCCAATTATAGTCCACCAGGCTCCTCCGTCCAGAGAATTCTCCAGGCAAGAATACTGGAGTGGGTTGCCATGCCCTCCTCCAGGGAATCTTCCCAACCCAGGGATCGAACTTGCATCTCTTTACCTCTCCTGCACTGGCAGGTGGGTTCTTTACCACTAGGGCCTCCTGGGAAGCCCTTTGCCTTCCCACTGGTGCTGAATGTCTCAAAACTGAAATTTCACAAAAGACCTTAATGGGATTAAGCCCTGGCCAAAAACAATCGCCCTTGGCAGTTCTGCAAACTCTCTCTGAAGTTGGCGTGACTCACAGTGCCCTTGCTGGGCCTTTCCGGTTCTTAGACCTCTCTACCCACCTACTTCCTTACTCACCTGAGCTCTATTTTTAGGCATTGATGTTATTTCAAGCACTGATTTATAGCATGACAGCCGTGTTAGTTACCTTGGGTTGACGTTGCTTTCTCATCGCTGTGTGCATCCTGTCTTGTCTCCTCCGACAAGACCTACCTGTTCATCATGACAGGTGTGTCACCAGGTGACTCACACTCCCCCACGGTGCCTGGGAGAATGCGAGTCAGACAACACGTGTGCTTCTGGCTCTCAGCTCTGTGTCGGAGGCTTGGATCTCGGACCTGTTGAGCTTGGGAGGTAAGGGCCGGAAGCAATAACAGTTATTGATATATAGGAAGGGACATTATTTTTTTGAACTTTTTATTTTATATTGGGGTATCGCCAATTAACAATGTCATGATAGTTTTAGGTGAACAGAGAAAGGGGTCCGCCACACATACACATGTACCCATTCTCCCTCGAACTCCCCTCCTCTCCAGGCTGCCACATAACACTGAACAGAGTTCCGTGTGCTATACAGTAGTTCCTTGTGGTTATCCATTTTAAATATAGCAGTGTGCACATGGGACATTATTTTTAATATTCGCATTTATTCAATATTTTGAAAGTGAAAGTCACTTAGTCATGTCTGACTCTGCGACGCCATGGACTGTAGCCTGCCAGGCTCCTCTGTCCATGGACTTCTCCAGGCCAGAATACTGCAGTGAGTCACCATTCCTTTCTCCAGGGGATCTTTCCAACCCAGGGATCGAACCCAGGTCTCCCACCTTGCAAGCGGATTCTTTACCATCTGAGTCACCAGGGAATCCCTATGTGAAAGTCTCTCAGTTGTGTCTGACTCTTTGTGACCCCATGGACTATACAGTCCATGAAATTCTCCAGGCCAGGATACTGGAGTGAGTGGCCTTTCCCTTCTCCAGGGGATCTTCCCAACCCAAGGATCGAACCCAGGTCTCCTGAATTGCAGGCAGATTCTTTACCAGCTGAGCCACAAGGAAAGCCCTATTCAATATTAGATCTTGCCTAAAGGTTTCTTCCTTGACAGGTGAAAATTACATTGACTTCTCCTATTTCACCTTCTCAATATACTTGAAAAGGTCACAATTCTACAAATATGTCATAATTCTACAAATGTCATACACTTCAGAGCCAAGACATACACCATACCTGTAGTTTCTTTTAATCAATAGTACAATGTTATGTTGTTGCTGATGTTTCAAACAGCCCTTAATCTTTCCCCTGCATAATACTCCAGGCTCTCTTTCTCCCAGTGCCTCATCTGATTGTTTACACGTTTGAATTTCGCCTTTTCCTGGTTACCTTCCTCTTAGGGCCCTCTGTCGCGCTCCAACCTGAGTTACTGCCTCCTCAGCTTGCTTTATTGTTGTTATTCAGGCTTTCTTTCAGCCCTATCCTCACTGAATCCACTTCTCCTACATCCTTTCTAATTTTAGTCCCTAGTTTTGCCTGAGTTACCATTCTCCAATATCTAGGAATGTTACTTGAATAAAATAATGGCTTTATTTTACGCAACTTGGAATTGCTAGTTTTGTAATACAGGGGATGTTTCTTCAGGAGAAAATGAGAGAATGGGGGAGGTAAAAAAAAGTGGTTCTTTACTTTTTAAATTTTTTAAACTTGTTTCCTGCCAGGGGTCTACTGTTGTAAACGACAGTGGGATGAAAGAGAGGAAGAGAAGGAAGAGGCTGGCAAGATAAGGATGAGAAAAGAAAAGATAAGAGACCACCGAGTGACTTCCCTGGTGTTTAGAACTCCGCTTCCACTCCACCTGTACAGGTTCCATGTCTAGTTAGGAAACTTAAGATACCGGCCAAAAGAAAAAAGGTCACCGTGAGGTCACTTCCTCCCTGTTTTCCAAGGCCAACCTTGCATTTCAAGGAACTGCTATCTTCAAGGAAGCTGGTTTACAGTTACACGCCTGTCATAAGCTGTTGCTTCAGAGTCCAAGACAGAGGCTCAAATGACTATATTTCTACTGGAAGTGATACCAATGGAGGCTCAGGCAAGTGGTGTTTATGCAGGTGGTATTTGGTGATTCAGGTGGGCTCCTGTGTCTGCTCATTGTCTAGTTCCCAGGCTATTAAATAGTCAAGTTGGCTGTAATAGTTTCAAGAAGTAGAATCGTAATATTGGGTCTATCAGGGGTAGCCCCTGACTTCCAAAGTGGAGGATGTTGGGGATCACAGTTTTGCTGGGAGGACTGAAGCCAAGAAGCTTTTCTAGAAGCAATGTTTCTATATGGCACTCACTGTTTTTATTTAGATGGTCTGTTTCTTTGGGGTAGTGGAGAGCTGAACAATGGAGATTATAGAGATAGCCTAAGACTTTTCAACATACATTGCAGTTCTGGATGTGGGGGCCTCCTTCAAATACCCTTTCCAATTTCCATGGTAGGAAAATCAAAAGAATACCATGTCTGAAAGCGTTCAAAGTTTCCAGACTGCAAACTCCCACATTCCCTCTTACCCAGACCTCGTGTACCTTATTTTAAACACCATCAGCATAGGTTTACACAAGTAAACAATCCAAGGAGAAAGATGAGATGAGTATCTGGGAATCCTAATTGAATCTGATGTACTATGTATGTAAACTTGGAGCTGGCTGACAGTTTGCCGAATTATATTTCTTGTATCAGATGTCAAAAAGCTTGCCTGCCTGAAATGACTGACTTACCGAAATTACTTACTAGGGTAGCCATGTTAGTCATTCCTTAGGTCCTGTTACCCAAGACCCTATTAGGATGCTATATTAGAATAAAAATACTCATTATGTCCCATGAATAATTTAGTATAAATTTAATGGTCACATTACCTAGTCAGTCACCTGCCAGACCCCAAGGGGATGGGATGTAGCACTGGTGAAAGTGTTAGTCGCTCAGTCATGTCTGACTCCATGTGACCCTATGGACTGTAGGTTCCTCTGTCCAGGGGATTCTCCAGGCAAGAATACTGGAGTGGGTTGCCCTGCCCTCCTCCAGGGGATCTTCCCAACTCAAGGACTGAACCCCAGTCTCCTGCACTGCAGGCAGATTCTTTAGCCTCTGAGCCACCAGGGAAGTGTTGGCAAATCTGGATAAATGAAGAGTGATTAGAAAAATTGCAGAGCATGGGCTCTTCAGCGAAGAGCATTAGTGCAGAGACATACAGAAAGTATCGGAAGACAGTGGACTCTGGAAGAAGATTCATTAAACAGGGTCCAGACGATGGAAAAATCAATTCCCTAGTCACTATTTTCCCAGGTGGTGCTAGCGCTGAAGAACCCACCTGCCAATGCAGGAGATTTAAAAGATGTGGTTCAATCCCTGGGTCAGGAAGATCCCCTGGAGGAGGGCATGGCCACCCGCTCTAGTATTCTTGCCTGGAGAATCCCATAGACAGAGGAACCTGGTGGGCTGTAGTCCATGGAGTCACACAAAGTCAGACACGACTGAAACGACTCAGCACACATAGCCACTATTTTAACTATGGATAGTTCTGTGTTTGTAGCATATAGTTATGATTAAATTTAGTTGCAAGTAACATATAACAGTGATTCTTAAGCAAGCTTGTTTTTCTCTTACATTTGTAAGCCCAGAGACAGTTACTTCTGAGATAAATTGTACGTCATAGTTTCAGGAGAACTTAAATTTTTTTTGGTTTGTTTGGTTGGTTGTTTTTGCATGTATAATTTCCATTCTCCAGATTATCTCATGGCTCAAGATTGCTGCTGGAGCTCCAGTCATTGCATCTGCATTCTCATCAACAGATAGGTGGAAGGGAAAAAGAAGGATATGACCCCTCTCCTCCATTTTTACTTATATCTCTTGGGCCAGAACTTAGACATAAGTTCTTACATTTAGCTGCAGGAGGAGTTAAAAAAACATGGTCCTTATTTTGTATTGTGAAAATGATGGATTCTATTACTATAGAGAAATGGGAGAATATTCTGAGTCTCTGCCACAAGATTTCAGCTCCTATCTATCCATCCCATCACATCCCATCCCATCCCAACCACTGTTGGGGTTTAGGCATACGTCAGCATTTATACTGATTTTGTAGGCAGTGCTGGCTAGAAATCTGATGTTTGTCAGTGAGGTGGGAGACTGAGGAGCCTGTGAGTGACCAGGAGTGCTGGCAGGGTGCTGGGGGAGCCACACACTCAGGCACACGGCCACCAGTCACTGGGCCTGCAGATGTGGCACGCTGTCAGGGAGGAGAGGGCTGGGGTGCCAAGGGAGGTGGAAAATAAACAGGAATAGCACCACATTTGCCCCCTGGAAATTCAACTGGGCTTTTCCACAAGCACATGGAATACATGTGAAACTCTCAGAAACATTTGTAGACAGAGAGGACCTTGCTTTGGACCAGGATCAAACATCGACTATCAGGGCAAAAGGAAATGAAACACTGCCGAGTTATATCACAGTTTAAAAAGAAGTTCTATCTGTGAGATTAGGTTATGGTTTGGGCAGAACTTACAGAAGCACGTTTCTTCACACGAGAAAATGTGTCTCTTTTCTGCTTGGGAAACCTAATGGTAATTTAATTATCCCCAAATGAATATCAGCAGCGGGTGAGGTCTGATTCAGTCCTTTTTTAAACTCTGTCAGATACTAACATCAAAGCCTCCATGGACTTTGTCATTCTAAGTATTACACTTGCCAGCGTTTTCCACTCTGTGCTGTTTCTTCCTTTTATGCATAAGAACTAAAGACAAAGTTATTTCAAAGTTATGGTCTCAAAAATTAGGGTTTTCATAGTAATGTTAATTTATTTCCCCATTTTCCATGTCCTGGTCTAAGATTTTGCAATTAGCAGGATAATTGGAAGTTTAAAATACCATGGTCAATATGCCAGAGTCCTTTTTTAAACTCTGTCAGATACTAACATCAAAGCCTCCATGGACTTTGTCATTCTAAGTATTACACTTGCCAGCGTTTTCCACTCTGTGCTGTTTCTTCCTTTTATGCATAAGAACTAAAGACAAAGTTATTTCAAAGTTATGGTCTCAAAAATTAGGGTTTTCACAGTAATGTTAATTTATTTCCCCATTTTCCATGTCCTGGTCTAAGATTTTGCAATTAGCAGGATAATTGGAAGTTTAAAATACCATGGTCAATATGCCAGTTTTAATGTTTTGTTTTTTATAAAAACTTAGATGGTCTAATGTTATAGCTTTCCGTGTTTTATGGCTTTGTTATTGCCTCTGCAAAGGTTTTGTCTTAATATATATGAAAATTCTTAATTGTTGCATCTGCTGAAATCTATTTTACTTCTACAGTAACAAGCAAGCATGCAAAAGATGAGATTAGAACCTTGCAGTACGCACAATTGAAAGAACACTGGTGCTGTGAATAACTTCATTCAAGCTTAGTGCCCTTTGTTTCCCTCAGCCGAGGGCCTTGATTATTATATTTGCTTCTATATTTTATCAGAATACCTCACGGATATAGGGTGTGCAGTGTGTGCACACACAGAGTGTAGCAGGTGACAGACATTGTTAGGTGTCTACCCTACCATCCATTCCAGACTTTCTCTTTAAGATTAGAAGCCTGCTGGATGAAAGATGAAACTTCCCATCCTCTTTTGTATGGAGGTGCAGCTCCGGGACTAAGTTTTGCCCAATGAGGTTAAGAGGAAGCCTCCTACAAGGGTGAAAGATGCTCTTCTTTGATTTCCCTTCTTTCTGTCACCTGGAAGGTAGAGTTTACATCATAAAGTGATGGACCAAGGTTGGTGAAACAAGAGAACAGAAGAAGCCTGGATTCCAGAAGAGCCATCATCTTAGTCCTGGAGGCAAACTGGTTTTTTACCTTAAAGAGTAAGTTTGATCTGGTCTAAGCACTCCTATTTCAGGTTTCTTCAATTAGGCACCCAAGATGTATACTAGTGGATGGGCTAGGTTCTGAAACATGGGATGGAAGACAGAGGTCAAAGATAGAAGAGGCAAGAATCTTCTATTCTACTTGTTGTGTGTCCTAGTTGGGACTCACAGTCACCTGTCAAGCTTCTAGACCAAGGAGTATTCTTCAACTTTTCTATCCTCTGCAAAGGCTGGACAGTGCTTGAGCAGGAGCACAAAATAGCTGTTGAATGAATCAAAAAATAAATGAATGAAGGAGAAGTCTTGTTGGGGGTGGGGAAAGGTGGAAGGGATGAGTTTTGCTCATTTGATCAAAAATACATGAGAAGACTTGCTTTGGGTACTTAAAATTAAATTCATGATGGATGAACATGCTTCAGAGTGATTCAAATGCTAAAGTGTTCTTAAAGCTATACTTAAACTTGAATATCTATAATTAGCCCATCAGGTATGTGTTGAACACTTATGTAGGGTATATAACAGTTGGTGCCTACAAATAATTTCTCATTTGTGATATGTGATATATGATGAGGTGCCCTGGAGCCTCATTCTTGCTCTCTCTCCTCTTCAGGGTTGTTTTGAAGTGGTGGTAAGTCAAGCAAGAGTATGAACAGATATTGTAATTGTTAGGTAGGTGAGGTGAGGTGAAGTCGCTCAGTCGTGTCCGACTCTTTGCGACCCCACGGACTGTAACCTACTAGGCTTCTCTGTCCATGGGATTCTCCAGGCAAGAATACTGGAGTGGGGTGCCATTTCCTTCTCCATGTTAGGTAGGCAGAACAGGGAAAAGGAGTCCAAAATGGCGGTGGCTACAAGACAAGGAAGGGAAAAGTCCGCGAAAATGAAACAAAAGAAGGTCTGAGGACCAGAGTGAGGACCTCAGGTAAAACAAACAACACTCCTGGCTGGCCCAATTTACATAGGACAGGCCCCCGGAGAGATAAACATATAAATAGAGGAGCCAAAGCCAGCTCTCTCTCTCTCTCTCTCTCTCCCTCCCTCCCACGCGCTGGGGCGCTTTTCTCCTCGTGTCTTTAGATCGACATGCCCTCACGCCTTGAAGATGAACACTTATGTAGGGTATATAACAGTTGGTGCCTACAAATAATTTCTCATTTGTGATATGTGATATATGATGAGGTGCCCTGGAGCCTCATTTTTGCTCTCTCTCCTCTACAGGGTTGTTTTGAAGTGGTGGTAAGTCAAGCAAGAGTATGAACAGATATTGTAATTGTTAGGTAGGTGAGGTGAGGTGAAGTCGCTCAGTCGTGTCCGACTCTTTGCGACCCCACGGACTGTAACCTACTAGGCTTCTCTGTCCATGGGATTCTCCAGGCAAGAATACTGGAGTGGGGTGCCATTTCCTTCTCCATGTTAGGTAGGCAGAACAGGGAAAAGGAGTCCAAAATGGCGGTGGCTACAAGACAAGGAAGGGAAAAGTCCGCGAAAATGAAACAAAAGAAGGTCTGAGGACCAGAGTGAGGACCTCAGGTAAAACAAACAACACTCCTGGCTGGCCCAATTTACATAGGACAGGCCCCCGGAGAGATAAACATATAAATAGAGGAGCCAAAGCCAGCTCTCTCTCTCTCTCTCTCTCTCCCTCCCTCCCACGCGCTGGGGCGCTTTTCTCCTCGTGTCTTTAGATCGACATGCCCTCACGCCTTGAAGATGAACACTTATGTAGGGTATATAACAGTTGGTGCCTACAAATAATTTCTCATTTGTGATATGTGATATATGATGAGGTGCCCTGGAGCCTCATTTTTGCTCTCTCTCCTCTACAGGGTTGTTTTGAAGTGGTGGTAAGTCAAGCAAGAGCATGAACAGATATTGTAATTACCCTATGTGCATGCCTGCTAAGTTAATTTGATTGTGTCTGAATCTTTGCAATCCTATGGACCGTAGCCTGCGAGGCTCCTCTGTCCATGAGATTCTCCAGGCAAGAAGACTGGAGTGGGTTGCCATTTCCTTCTCCCAGGGATCTTCCCTACCGAGCATAGAACCTGTGTCTCCAGCATTGCAGGCAGATTCTTTACTGTCTGAGCTACCAGGGAAATAGGGATGTCTGTAAATCAACACTGTTCAAGAGAACTTTATGCAGTAAAAGGAATGTGGCTACTGAACTCTTGAAATGTGACTAATGTGCCTGAGGAAATGGTTTTTATTTTTTTTTTTAGTTTTAAATGATTTAAATAAATGCATGTGGCTAGTGGCTACCATACTGGAGAGCATAGCTCTAGAATTTTGTATTCTTAGTTATCATCAATGTGTCTAGAGAGCAGGGATTTAAAACCTCATCCAAAGGAGAATACTGAGGTCAGCCAAGAAAAACGCTGCCAAAATGGGTGGTCAGGCTCGAGAGGCCATGGGAAGGAGTCAAAGCTGAGTGCAGAGGACCAACTGGGGCCAGAGAGGGACAAGGCCAGATGGAGGGAATGAGGGCAGAGTGTCCAGTGAGACACATGGGCAACTTCCCCTAGGTCCACAGCTCGGGACTTTTTTGCCTACAGCTGTATTTTTGTTTGTTTTTGAAATTTTTTATTTAAAAATAAAATTTTTATTGAAAAATAAAATTAATTAATTTACAATGTTGTTAGTTTCAGGTGTACAGCAAAGTGAATCAGTCATACATATATCCACTCTTTTAGATTCTTTCCCCATATACGTCATTAGAGAGTATTGAGTAGAGTTCTCTGTGCTATACAGCAGATTCTTATTTGTTGTTTATTTTACCTATAGTAGTGTATATATGTCAGTCTTGATCTGCCGATTCATCCCTTTTTTTTGGTAATATATTGCTTTGGGGTTTTCCATGGGTCCATTTTTTTCTCTTGGTGTGAGAAATTTTATTTTGCCACAAATCAACCAAATACTAAAAAAGAAAATTTGGGGATTAAAGCAAAGATATATTTTTCGATTCAAAGTGTTCATATTTTATCTAGATATTGATCAGTTAACTTTCCCATTTTAAATAAGAAATTATGTGAAACCCTATTTTAAAAATTCATAGAAAGCCCACCTGACTGTGCCTGGCATTTTCAGTTGCCCTGGAAACAGGCTGGAGACTTGGCTCCATTGTTTCAACTTAATAGGTCAATACAATAGTCCACTGTCTTTCCGATCTGCTGTTTCTTGTGTCTTTAAATTTATCACTATAGATACTGGGTACAATTAACAAGACTTTGGAAGGAGGGCTCCTGAGAGCATTGACATCACTAAATCGTGCCTTTCTAGTTTTTCTCAATGTGAGAATTTCTTTCTTCGGGAAGTGTAGAAAAAAGTCCGGGGAAAACGTAACCACACAGGATTTGGCTCTTTGAAAATCCTTAAAGTAAAAGGACTCCTCTTGAAGAGTTCTTATTCTCAGCCAAGGTTCATAACAGCTAAATGACTGGGCTCAGGACTTTTGGGGAGAGAAAATAACACCGATGCTCCTTCAGTCTTAGACACATGAGATCAGGAATGATCAGGTATTATGCCTGCTGGCCAAGCTGGTAAATTAGCAGAACCAAGTCTGTGGCTGGGAAGTTGTGTCCCTGGGGGTGGTAGAAGCAGGAGAGCCAATCCCGTGCATGGACACTGTGATTGGCAGAGAAGTTGACCTATCCGTGTACGGAAGGGAAGACGACCCTTTTAGAATAAGTGTACACCACTCCGCAGAAATCGGATTTTGCTAGCCCATTTCGTGGGTCTAGTTGTATAAATTACTTGTGTCTTGATTAGAGAAAAGATGGGTTGATTTATACTGGAAAGGGCAGAGAAGAACGCTGCGCTGACCCTGGGCCCCTCTCCTGATAACAAGGAATAAGAAGGTCTGCCGTTGAGGTGAGAGTTTTGTGTTGAAAGGGCCACCCAAGTGACTATTATCTTCATTCTTGGCGAAGGACCGTTGTCCGAACTGATGCCACCAGAGGATAGAAAAGTACACTTAGGAATAGACTTTGCAGTAGTGTGTATGGGAACAGGCAATGGATTTGGGTCTTAGAGATAAATAAATGGATTTGGCAGTGGGCTGACCAGCAGTAGCTGTACAGATCACCCTGGTAGGTTATCAGCACCAATGTCATCTGAGAGCTTGTTAAAAAAAATGCAGAACCTTGGACCATACCCTAGACCTGAGGGATCAGAACCTGCATTTCAAGGAGATACCCTGCTTCCTAAAAAAACTGGTCAAGGACCTCCATTCAAAGTCTGTGTCCACCAGCTTCCCATAGTGGCAAGGGCGGAATACCCTGGGATGAAGAGCCAGGGTTTGAGGACTTCCCGTCCCCAGTAGTCCAGTGTTTAAGATTCCACAGTCCCTATCCCGAGGCCCTGGGTTCAATCCCTGGTCAGGGAACTAAAGCCCACATGTCACAGCTAAGACCCAGCACAGTCAAATAAAATAAATAAATAAAAATAAGTTTGCCTGTTTGTTTTTAAAGAGAGAAAGCCAGGATTTGGGAGCTACACTACTTAGTTCATGTGATCTTGACATCCCTTGCGTGCGGAGCCCATGGGCAAGATGCATGAATACTCTCTATGCCTCAGTTTCCCCATCTGTAAACTGGGGGCAGTAATAGCCCCACATTGGCTGTTACAAGGATGAAATCATCAATCCACATAAACCACTTATCTAAAAGGTTGTAGGGCTCAATATATGCTAGATAGACCCTAGTCATTTTTTCTTAGATGGTAATATAGGGGACCAATCTCTTCAGTTTTCACATTGAGAACCTGAGGGCAATGATAACTAGTCACTGGGCTGCCGGGAGGGTTTTCAGAGACATATATGTTCTGTGATCTGTAAACACCTCTCCAGGTGCGAAGATGCTGTCATTGACAGCCCACCAGAACAGGTAGGAAGGTAAAGCTTTCAACTAGCCTGGGCAAGAAGGCAAGACCTCCTGAGGGGTAAGGGACCACCTCGGTTTTTCTGAAACCAGTGAGAACCAGACCACCCTCAAGTAAGTGATGAGGTAAAAGGTCATCAGGCTCAAGTCATCCTGTCCTCTTATTCTCTCCAGCTCCCACCAGATCAGACCACCCACAAAGAGACGTTTGCACAGTGGCTGATGGGTAAATGACATCTTTGTGCAACACTGCCTGGAGCGTGGCAAGGACCAGCGTGGGTGGACCACCCCCAGCTCTGTCCTAGAGTCCCCCAAAGTCCCCTCTTTCTTTCTTGTCCTAGACAATCCTCAGGCAAGCTGACAGCTCAAACTTCGACACCTTCGGTTCCCTTTTTAATTTTGATGTCCCTCTGAGCAGGCAGCCGAGGAGATCTGGGATACATTCTGTTATTTGCAGGACAGAGAGACAGATAAAATCTTTTATGCTCACTTCCTGTAGCTGACTTAGTGCCTACAGGGCATAAAACCTGACCCTGGATTTATTGCTGCTGCTGGGAGACGTGGGAGGTGTCTTGTAACAGCATCACTTTTTTTTTTTTTTTTTTCCATTATGGCTCAGCTGGATGGAAACGCTGTGGTTAAGGCTCAGTCCCAAGGGCCTCGGAACACTGTCAGGGCCAAGGTGCAGCCAGTATAGGGGCCCCTAGAGGCCTTCCAAAGGGTCTGTCTGAGAACATGCCCCAGGTGGGAAGGATAATCTATGCCAAGTCATCATGGAGTGACTGCTTGTGTGTGGGTGTGTGCTCAGTTGCTTCAATCCTGTCCAATTCTTCTGCAACCCCATGACTGTAGCCCACCAAGCTCCTTCTGTCCATGGAATTTTCCAGGCAAGAGTACTGGAGCGGGTTGCCATTTCCTCCTCCAGGGGATCTTCCCAACCTAGGAATCGAACCCAAGCCTCTTAATGTCTCCTGCACTGGCAGGCAGATTCTTTCCCACTGTGCCACCTTGGAAACCCTAACTGACCTCTTGATCCCTGTGAGATCCTTTGCCTCAGGACATGCATTCTGCCTGGAGGACCAAGTCCACAGCACCTCCTTCTGTGTCTTCCTCCTCCTCCTAGACAGTCTCTCCATTTACAGTTGCAAAATCTAAAGCCCAAGTGAACCCATGAACTCTGCCGCGCAAGTGTTTGCTTTTCGCTTCGATCATCCATTACCCCATCTCGAACCGTCTGTCAACCTTTGACAGCAGAATGCCCCCCTCCACCCTGAGACAGCATGAAATTTGAGTTTAACCAGAATGAAAATGCCCGTCCTGGCCCTCTTCAGTCTTCTGATCTCCCGAAGGAAACCCCCAGCCCTACCCAGCCCGAGTGGTCCAACTGTGTCTTTCTAGTCTGTCTCAGGAGCAATGTCAGTTACTGTTCAGAAGAAGACGTACTTGTGATGGTCCAAGGTATTAAATAAGAATGCCCTGCTTCTCCCGACGTCTCTGGGAAGACAGAGTTCTGAAGACTGACTCAACTATTTACTACTTAACATGGGAAAGGACTGGATGGTTTGCATCAGAGAAGCAGCATCTGCTGGTCTCAATGCTGGGCAACCACAGACCCTCTTACTTGTCAGAAAACAGATGGCATGGTTGGAGGGTTGGTTGTGTAGCAGGGCATCCGTGTGTATTTGTGAAGGTTTTCTCCCCAGCATCCTGTATGAGAATCCCATGTCAGGAGGTTAATGTTCAGATGGAAGGCAAGCACCTGGGACATGGTACCCATTTGCTGGTCCAGAGTGGCTGATTGGACCCCACTTTCTAGGGCGGCACAGCTTCTGGATCCGTCTGGGATGCTGTGGGCGCTGACCCTGGCCAGCGTAGGGGCTCCACGGTCCTGCTCAGAGCAGAACAGGCGGCGAGGCTCTTCCCTGGAGAGCTCCAGGCTGCTCTGAGACAGTTTTGTCCTTCAAAACAAAAGGGTCTGTTGATATAAAAGAAAATGCCAGTCCTAACTTCTTAGTTTACTCCTGGTGGGTAACAAGCCTCCCATTCACTCTCCAGAGGGTCCCTTTCTCTGGAGCCTCAGAGAAGGCGCATTGTTAGGAGATGGGAAGGTGGGGACCCGTGCTGAGCTCTCAGGGTACTGAAATCCCAGGAAGTGGGCCACTCCCTCTGCTTCCAGGGAGGGGCTTATTCAGGTGGGAGATTCAGAAACTTGCTCTTTTGTGATGTAGACTCTTTGGATCTTTCAGCCAAGTCGTTTGTTTTTTTTCTCAGACCAGGTGAAAGAATGACTGTGATAAAAACAAGGCTGGGCTTTCCTTATTTATGACAAACCCATCAGCTGGACAAAAACAATTAAGTCTTCAAACCCCCAAGACATCGTTCTCTAAAGAATAGAGGGGAGTCGTTTATAGACAGGTGATAAGTTTCTCAAAACAGAAAGGAATGTATTCTTCGGATAGGAGCAAAATTTCAAATCGTCCCTTTTTTGCTGGAGGGAAAAGGTTCTGGCTTAAGGTCTCCTTAAATCTCTTTGGCAGAAACCCAGGAGCATTGACACAAAGAAAAGAAACCAATTTTCAAATGGAATGAAAACAATAATGTTGAACTACATCCTCCCCGTCCTATTCCTTCAGCTCTCCTCTCTCTGTGGGTGACTCTAATTCCTGTGTCTGGATGCCTCTCTCCAAACTCCAGATCTGCCTTTCCAACACTTGCTGGATTGGCCCACCAATGGATAGCTTCAGTTCAGTTCAGTCGCTCATTCGTGTCCGACTCTTCACGACCTCATGGACTGCAGCACACCAGGTTTCCCTGTCCGTCGCCAGCTCCCGGAGCTTGCTCAAACTCATGTCCGTCGAGTCGGTGATGCCATCCAACCATCTCATCCTCTGCCATCCCTGTCTCCTCCCGCCTTCAATCTTTCCCAGCATCAAGGTCTTTTCCAATGATGGGTAATTTGCTGTCCCCGAACTGAATGTGTCCGCCACTGAACTCCACCCTCCCCTGTGAAAGGGCATCTCCTCCTGACTTCCTTGTTTTCTCTGATGGCATCAACTATTGTAACCAAGCAGGACGCTATGGGGCTTTGCTGGGAGAGACATGCCCATGTCCTCTCCTTGCCTCTTGTCTATAGAAAACTTCTAGTCTCCCTGGCCTTTCCCAGATTCCAAAAGTGAATTTAATCAGAGAAGTGAGAAAATACAGTAAGAAAGGAAAACAGTCAAAGCAAAAAGTAGTCCTTTAACCATTAAAAAAGGTGAAGGACCTTTAGTTTCTCTTCAAGAGCTGCAGATAATATTCTGAGCCATGTCCTTTGAGCTGCTTGTAAATACTGAAACCCCCATCAGTCAACATACAGGTTGACTGTATGTTACCTACAAGCATGTAGACCCCAGACCAGTTGGAACCAGAAGATTGATGCTGTTGGCTCCCGAATACCTGACCACCAACCAACCAGAAGAATGTCCATGAGCTGATCACACACCTCACAACCCGCCCTCCTCATCCTGCCTTTAATAACCTGTCCCTGAAAGCTGTCGAGAGAGCTCAGGCCTTTGAAGTGCTAGCTGCCTGGACTCCTCTTGACACCTGCAATAAACGTTGCACTTTCCTTCACCACAACCTGGTGTCAGTAAATGGGCTTTATTGCAATTAGGCACGTGGACCCAAGTTTGGTTCAGTGACACTGTCTATCATTGTGAATGTTGTTAGTTCTGTCTAGTGATTTCAGAACCTTCCCACTCCCTCGTGTTCCCACCACTAACAAACGTGGTAGTGAAAGACCTTGTCACTACTTCCTTTGACAAATGCAGCAGGCTCCTTCCTCGTCCATCCTTTTTCCATGCCAATCCTTGTCCACAAATAATGATGAATTAATTTTCCTACAAGGGCTTCCCAGGTGGATCATTGGTAAAGAATCCATCTGCCAATACAGGAGAGGAAGGAGAGGTGGGTTCAGCCCCTGGGTTTGGAAGATCCTCTGGAGTAGGAAATGGCAACCCATTCCAGTATTATCGTCAGGAAAATCCCATAGATAGAGGAGCCTAGAGGAATCACAAAGAGTCATGTCTGACTGTGCATGCATGCGATTTTCCTAGTTATAGCCGTCTCCTTGCTGTAATAGATTTCGCCTGTAGAAGCTGCCCAACGTCATTGAATACCCTTCCATATTTGGGGCCAATGTCTTCCTAACGTTGACATTAGGAAACCTCATACCACAGACTCTCTTGCAGCTAAAACTCAAGCATATGATTTCAGGGATCCATTCTTTTGTTAAATGCAGGTGGGAGATTCAGTCTTCAGGAGTGTTGGTGGGATGTGTTTTCATGATGTGGCTTCCATTTTCTGGCTTCAGAGCCAAGCTGTAGAGCTCACCTGAGGTTTCTATAAGCTACTTAATATTGTGTGATAAATTCTCTTTCAGCTTGGAGTAGGCAGAGTAAATTCTGTTGTTGGCAACCAATAAACACAAAATTAAAAATAAATATTGGTGACCCTTCAGGGACTAATGAAAGAAATACCTACTCCCCCATCTGGCACCAACATTTCTCTACAGTTAAGTCTCAAAACAGCAGACCTTTCAAGGCCATCCCGTGTGTGTCTCTATTCTCCTTCTTGTATTGCCTTTGCGAGGTGCATGTCCTCCCTTAATCATAGGTTTCCTGCATTAGCTTCTACCTTGGTTTAACCACTTATTTTCTGAAATAACTACCAGGAGCAAACTTTTTTATGACAAGCACACTCCAAAATTTAGTGCATGACTGTCCTATTTTATTTTTAGACGTTGAGATCAACAGCTTCCAAAGGTCCTCAATTGTGCTAATACATGTCCTATACTACATAAATATGAGATCTATTTAGGTTTGCTTGGAAGAAAACTCTAAAACATTAAAGGGGAACTTTATTATCATCAAAAAGCATTTTTGATGATATCTTTCCACATACCTTTCATTTTCTTCTCATATTCTCCTATCTGTGACTTTTTCTATACAACATCAAACACAGGAATGAAAGTAAAAAAAATTAATCAAAGACGTTTTTTATGTTATGCTAATAAAACATCTGGAAGACTTAATTTCTTCTTTTCCACCATACAGATAGTCTTGTAGAGAATTAGTCTGTGTCATTTACCAAGATAAGTTCTTCCTTGTCTCAGTCCGTCCTTCACCTTCATGTGAATTTTTAAAACATCTTTAATTTTTGAGAAGTTCTTTTCTAGTTTTGAAAGACAAAGGCTTTACCAGTCCTTTGAGGATGCCCTTAGAAAGAGATCCAATGTTCATTGCTAAACTGCCTCTTGCTTTGATAATGTTGGAAGTTAGGCATTATAGAAAAGGATGTTTGGATGAGAACAGGAAGGTCCTGACCTTGCTAAGCCCTATGAATATGCAAGCAATTGTCGACATCAGTCTGGACCCTCTGCTGGACATGGTTTCTGTGAAGCCCACATAGGCACCATTGTTCCTTGACTGCAGAAAGGGCCGAATACTGCCTGTCACCATGGCGTTGGAGCTGATAGCATGGTGTTGACACTGACTCGGAGCCATACTGTTCTCTTTGGTAGCATCCAACTGATTGGAGCTGCACTGCCCTGCTTCAGCGTTGGCTGTCGACACTCTGCATGAAATCTAGTCACAGTTTAATAGCTTCCCTTTTCTTGGCAAAGAAAACATTTTTCTGAAATCTACAGTTATCGTTGGTGCCAAGTTCATTTAGACTCATTATTCTTTCTTCTTTTCCTATTCTCTCTCCCCATGCATGCCACAAACGTCCCTGGGAACTGGCAACATCAACCACACCACTGGAAGCCCAAGTGTATCAAAGAAGGATGATGAAAACCCATAGAACCTTTACACTAACAGGTAACAGCCTTTTGGATTATGTTTTTGAAAGGTTTTAACTCTATCAGTCTAATTGTAAGAACGGTAGGACTTTCCTGGTGGCCCAGTGGAATCTGGTAGGAATCTGCCTACCAATGCAGAGAACACGGGTTTGATCCCTGGTCTGGGAGAATTCCACAGAGCTTCCACTGAGCCCGCACCCCCCAACTACTGAAGCCCATGTGCCTAAATCCCATGCTCTGCAACAAGAGAAGCCGTTGCAATGAGAAGCCTGCACACTGCAAAGAAGATCCAGCACAGCCAAAAATAAATAAAGAAATTAGTAAAAAGTTAAAAAAAAAAGAGTGGCAAACATTGCAAAATTCTACTGCCAATATTTTGCATAAGTCTTCACTGATTGAATTTTAAAGAGAAAAAACTTTTATTTTTTAACCTAAATTAATTCAAGTTTTCTTTGTTCTGCATAGTTTAACTACCATCACCATAAATACATCACTGGTTTTGTCTTCATGAAACTGTTGGAAGTGCCCAAGATAACTCATGGTGCATATTGCTGCTGCTGCTGCTGCTAAGTCGCTTCAGTCGTGTCCGACTCTGTGCGACCCCGTAGACAGGAGCCCAACAGGCTCCCCTGTCCCTGGGATTCTCCAGGCAAGAACACTGGAGTGGGTTGCCATTTCCTTCTCCATTGTGTGAAAGCGAAAAGTGAAAGTGAAGTCGCTCAGTCGCATCCGACTTCTAGCGACCCCATGGACTGCAGCCTACCAGGCTCCTCCATCCATGGGATTTTCTAGGCAAGAGTACTGGAGTGGCTTGCTATTGCCTTCTCCCATGGTGCATATTAAGAAGCTGTTATTTTATATAATTATATAATAATTATAACAAAGATCTGCATAACATACTATGTATGTAAAAAAAGCATTTATATGTTTAAATATTTATACATATGTATTATAAATAAAGTATAAATTAAATTGAATTAATTTAATTAATTAATTGAATTAATTTGATTTTCAATTAAATATATTAAAATCTATTTTTAAAGTACACATTTAAAGCTTCTCCTCTAGTGTGGTGAATGAAATGTTTATCACCAGGTCTTATGGAACAATTGTTCAGTGGCTAAGAGTAATGTTTGCATTTACTCCCAGATTTGTTAATCATCTGTCTCATAACTGCCAGTTTGCTGTATGTGATGATTTAGCGCCTGTTGGAGTCAGTGAGATTTTACAATAGAGGTGTTCACTATCTTTCCACACACTTCAGGATGATCAGGCTTGACCACGCTACCTGGACAACCATGTTGCCACAGCAGACTTAATTTGTTTCCTGGTTAATAATCTACCACATACCTCGAACAAAACTGGAAAATCTGGTCATCTGGTTGCCAAATGCGCTAAAGAAAATTGAGATGAAAACACTGGAGCTTGGTTAATACTTGAATAATTTGAGTTTCATCATTTTACAAAGCTTTTTCAGATACGGATCAAGCATGTATGTGTTTTCTGACTCTCTTTCCAAATATTTATTACAATCCAACTTGTTTCAATTTAAAGCACTAGAATACCACACAAGATGCCATCTCTTGGAACCCCAAGACACACAGCAGGAGTGAAGTGATCATAAACATAACCTTTTAATATTATAGATTCTATCAGGGGCTAATCTCAAAAGACTGAGGAGTAACCTGAGTGAACTTTGGTTCATTGGATATCTAACCATTTGTACCCTTGTCAAGGACCTAAAATACATCAGAGATTTCCTGTTTGAACTGAGGGCCATGGTCAGGATGGATACATGTTGGTTATACTCTGGGCGTGATTATAAGCTGTCTTCATGCTTGAACTCAGTGAGGTGAATGCATTTTCTCCTTCCTTTATGAGGCTCTCATGAGCTTTGTAGTGCCTGGTAATTAAGGACCATGATGATATAGTGGAGGCCCCTCAACTGCATGCCCCATGTGAAGCTGAACAACATGCTGTAATGAGCTGGGGAGGTATGGCTGGAGATTGTGGGCTTGAATGCCAACCCTGCCACTTATGAGTGGTTTGATATTGGACAGGTCTCTCCACCTCTTTTCTTTCTGGTATGCAAAAAGGGATAATAACATGTTCTTTCCAGACTACTGGAAGAATGAAACAAGATACTATATGTGAGTACATCTGGCACCTGGTAGATCTTAATAAGCATTAGTCGATCTGAATCTGTTCTCAAATTCACCAAAAACTAGACCAACGTGTTTGTTGCCAGCACTGGGCCAAAGGAGTATACATGCATCCTGAAAGAGGTAGAGCCTCTGTTGGTTCCTTGTTCACTTTGGAAATTCCAGTGAACAATGAAGGATTAGAGGCATCAAGTTTTAGGGAGAAACGATTTGGCTTGGAAGTTTCTGGGAAACTTTGGAGAAGGAATGTTCTCTGCCTTCCTGGGTACCTTTCAGGATGGATCGGGAATTCTCAGACTACCACCCCCTGCCCAGAGACTCTTATGCATGGAACAGGCCTCTCGGACCTCTTGGTAGGGAACTAGAATCCCCTGGGATGTTTGAAAGCTAGAATGAGCTTCCAGGGGCCGAGAAATCTTCTTGGTCTAAAACTGTAACATGCTTTTGCTCATCCTGAGCAACACAAGGTCCTCCCTTGTCATGCAAACATCACGGAGCTTGTTCTTACTCTTCAGTGAGTCACCACTTGCCTAGTCCAAAGGCCCCCCTGTTATCTGGAGAGGCAGGACTGGAAGGAGAAGGTCCAGGGTAGAGAATCCCAGTGCTTCGGCAGGAGGGTCACTCACTAGACAGAGCAGAAGGCGCATGGACTTCACAACTGCACAGCATCAGTTTGAGTCTTAGCTGTGCAACTAGGCCAAGGTCTTCAGCATGAATAAGCCTCAACTTTCTCATCTGTATAGTGGGTAGACTGCTACCTATCCAGAGGGTGATTGTGAGGATTAAATGAGATCAGAAGTGTTGAAGAATCTACACTTAGAAGGCATTTGATAAGTCTCAGTTCTCCTCCCTCACCCCTCACTAATTCCTTCATTATTTTCATATGGTCTCAGACCTTGGACAGGTGCCCCAATCCCTCTTCCATCCATAACTCACCCTGTTTTCCTGGGGCGAGGGCTCCATACTTACAAGTTCTCCCCATTCCCACCTAGAGTCCACATCCTGGCTTCTTTTCCCTTTGGTCCTTGAGGTGTTCCCCTGCTAGTCACTATGTCCTCCCTGGCACTTTTCATCCCAGGTTTTCTCAGAGAACTGCTTTGTGACCCTCCTTCTCTGGCTTCCTCCGGGTGGCTGTGTGCCTCTTGGAGTGCTGGGGTATCCCGTCCTGTTGGTCCTCAGTAAGCAAGCGGGCAGTTCCAGGCAGAACGTCAGCTATTAGGCCAGTGTGGAGCAGACCCCCTGCCCTTCTGGTCAGGTGGGGAGGACAGTGCTTCCAGCCACTGGGCTGTGTCTGGGGTGTGTGGACAAGGGCACTCGCTGTCTGCACGTGAGAGGCCTTCTCCTGGCAACAGGGAGAAGGGGAAGCACAGTGCCGGCTCGTGACTACAAAGCCCCTTTCTTACTGATGCATTCACCTGCCTGATTCTCCCTGTGTTGTCCAGGGACCAGGCAAACAGATAAAGGCAGGGAACACAGAACAGAGGGACCAGCTGCCGTGAAGAGGAAAAAGCGTGGGGTGATGCACAAACTGACTTGATTCCACATACATTTATATCAGCTCTTCTACCCAAAGGGAGAAAGATATCAGAATGTGGGAGCAACAAGAGCCAGGGAGAAAATGGAAAGAAATCCAGGCCAGAGTAAGAAAGCGCCCTTCAACACTCCTGCCCTTCCTTTCCATGAAGAACTCATGTGCTAGAGAAGGTGGCCAGGTACATCTGTTCAGCACTGTTCTCAGACTGCAGGTCCCAACCCAGCAGAGAATCCTAAGATCAACTAGGGACTGAGAACCAGCATCCTTTAAAACTTTTTAATTGAAGCATAATGTGTACAACAAAGTACATAAATCTTAAATGTACTATATAGCTCAGAAATGTATATATGTTTATATATGTGTGTGTAGTATCTATCTATCTACATCTATATCTGCATGACGGGGCATCCCTGGTGGCTCAGCAGTAAAGAATCCCCCTGCAATGCAAGAGCCGCAGGAGACGTGGGTTCAATCCCTGGGTTGGGAAGATCCCCTGGAGGAGGGCACAGCAACCCACTCCAGTATTCTTGCCTGGAGAATCCCATGGACAGAGGGGCCCAGTGGGCTACGGTCCATAGGGTTGCAGAGTTGGACATGACTGAAGCGACCTAGCACACGTTTATACATAAAACCAACCAAAGCCCAAATCAAGGTATAGAACATCTGCAGCAACCCAGGAAGTGCCCGCCTGTGACATCCCAGTAAATACTCACTTACTTCCCTCGGTTCAATTCAGTCGCTCAGTCGTGTCCGACTCTTTGCGACCCCATGAATCGCAGCACGCCAGGCCTCCCTCTCCATCACCAACTCCCAGAGTTTACCCAAACTCATGTCCATCGAGTCAGTGATGCCATCCAGCCATCTCATCCTCTGTTGTCCCCTTCTCCTCTTGTCCCCAATCCCTCCCAGTATCAGGGTCTTTTCCAAGGAGTCAGCTTTTCCTGTGATGTGGCCAAAGTATTGGAGTTTCAGCTTCACCATCAGTCCTTCCAATGAACACCCAGGACTGATCTCCTTTAGAATGGACTGGTTGGATTTCCTTGCAGTCCAAGGGACTCTCAAGAGTCTTCTCCAATTCACAGTTCGAAAGCATCAATTCTTCATCAGCCTTCTTCACAGTCCAACTCTCACATCCATACATGACCACAGGAAAAACCATAGCCTTGACTAGACGGACCTTAGTCGGCAAAGTAATGTCTCTGCTTTTGAATATGCTATCTAGGTTGGTCATAACTTTTCTTCCAAGGAGTAAGCATCTTTTAATTTCATGGCTGCAGTTACCATCTGCAGTGATTTTGGAGCCCCCCAAAATAAAGTCTGACACTGTTTCCACTGTTTCCCCATCTATTTCCCATTAAGTGATGGGACCAGACAGACAAACACTGTTTTGCCTATTCTTATTTGAAAAAAAAAAAATCAAACAACATTTTTTTTTGGCCATGCTGTATGGCAGGTGGGATCTAGTTCCCCAATCAGGGATTGAACCCGTGCCCCCTGCACAGGAAAGGGAAGTCTTAACCACTAAACCACAAGGGAAGTCGCACCTTGCCCATTCGTAATCATCATATAAGTAAAATCATATAATGATACTCTTTTGATCTGGCTTCTTTCAATCAAATGCTGTATCTACATGGGAGTTGTTCTTTTTTTTACTGCTCTGTGGTAGTTTATTGTATGAATAATTTGCATGTTAAGAAATTAATTCAAATGGTTAAACATTTGGTTTATTTCTAGCTTTGTGCTGTGACTTTACAAGTCCTTTGATGGACATATTCACTCATTTTTCCTTGGGTATGTGCCTTCAGTTCAGTTGCTCGTCCGACTCTTTGTGACCCCATGGACTGGAACACGCCAGACTTCCCTGTCCATCACCAATTCCGGAGTTTGCTCAAACTCATGTCCGTCGAGTTGGCGATCGCATCCAACCATCTTATCCTCTGTCGTCCCCTTCTCCTCCTGCCTTCAATCTTTCCCAGCATCAGGGTCTTTTCCAAAGGTCAGTTCTTCACCTATGACTGGAATTGCTGGGTCCCAGGGTTGGGACATGTTTATTTCTAGTAAATGCTACCGAGCAGTTTTCCAAGTTGAGCTGTCCAGTATGATAGCCATTGGACACAGGTTGCCCTCATGGTTATTCAAATTTAACTTCAAACAAAATTTTAAATTGAGTTCTTCAGCCGCACCTGCATATTTCAAATGCTCAATAACCCCATGTGGCTCATGGTCCCTTTTAGACAGTGTAGACCGAGCCCATTTCTATCATCTGATGTTCCAAACAGACTTTCAGCATTTTTCAAAATACGAAATCAAGTAGAATACATGAGAATGTATTCTATAGAGTAAGGCTAACTATTGTTTCATGAGTCTTTTATTTCAGCCATATTTTTGTGGATATGTGTATTCATTCATGTTGTCAAATGTAGTATTTCTAACTGTGAATCCTAGAAAACCCTCTGTCAAGGTACAAGTTTTTGTGATCATCAGAGTCCCTTGGACTACAAGGAGATCAAACCAGTCAGTCCTGAAGGAAATTAACCCTGAATATTCATTGGAAGGACTGATGCTTAAGATGAAGCTCCAATAATTTGGCCACCTGATGCGAAGGGCCGACTCATTGGAAAAGACCCTGATGCTGGGAAAGATTGAGGGCAGGAAGAGAAGGGGGTGACAGAGGGTGAGATGGTTGGATGACATCACCGACTTGATGGATATGAGTTTGAGTGAGCTCCGGCAGATAGTGAAGGACAGAGAAGCCTGGCGTGCTGCAGTTCATGGGGTCGCAAAGAGTCGGACAAGACTGAGTGACTGAACAACATATACTTCCTGTAAGTTTCTTCTTCCAAATGAGTAGGAGAAACAGGGGCTGCTGTATAGCTAGAGGTGATCTCTGCTTTCCATCCTTCCCAGCCAAAGGGATCTACTTGCTTGGTGGAACTTGACTGGCCCTGTGTGGGGCTGACTCACAGGGTTACTTCAGTGGCCCACTGGGTTCATGCAGGTGGTTCATCCCACATCCCAGAAGACAACTGCTTCTGTGAAGTCAATGCCAGTGATAATGAAATGTCAAATGAGCTTTGCAGGCTTTCAAACTCTGATCGCGTGCCATTTGGTCACCTCTTCTTCTGCTGGTAAAGTACATTGCAGATGTACTTTGAAAGCTCATTAAATATAAACAATCTCCCGATATTATTGTGATCGTACAAGATGTTCCCAATATGAAATTGTGCTTTAATCAGAAAACAGTGACTCTTGCATAGTTTTAATAGAAACGGAAACAGAAAATCAAGCAATTCTTTCAGACTTCTGAGCAAAGTCACACCAAACTCTTGTTAGTTCCAGCATAGGTGGCGTCAAATTCTAGTCTGGTCTCCAAGAGCCTGTCTCAGGCAATGGCTCCATGTGGGTCTAGGAGGTGCTGGTCGTCTCTGAAAAGCCTTCCACCCTGGGTCTCCCTTGGTTCCAAGGTCCCTTGGGGTGATGATTTTATTCCAGAGGCAGGTTGCTCCAAGTGTGTCAAAGCTTCCTGAAGATACCAGATTCCAGTGAAGACACAGCATCATGCCATTGGAACAAATGTGAAATCACCTCGTGGAACAGACTACAATGACTGGGTATAAAGATCTTTCCTCCTCCACTGATATTTTTCTTCTTAAGAATATCAGGAAACTTCCCTGATGGTCCAGTGGGTAAGATTTTACCTTCCAATGCAGGGGGTGTGGGTTTGATCCCTGGTTGGGGAACTAAGAATCCATGTGCCTAGGGGGCCAAAATACCAAGACATACAGCAGAAGCAATATTGTAACAAATTCAGTAAAGACTTAAAAAATGTGTTGTTCAGTGTACACCTCTTGGTGACCCCATGGATTGCAGCACACTAGGCTTTCCTGTCCTTCACTGGTTCCTGGAGTTTGCTCAAATTCATGTCTGNCAAGACATACAGCAGAAGCAATATTGTAACAAATTCAGTAAAGACTTAAAAAATGTGTTGTTCAGTGTACACCTCTTGGTGACCCCATGGATTGCAGCACACTAGGCTTTCCTGTCCTTCACTGGTTCCTGGAGTTTGCTCAAATTCATGTCTGTTAAGTCAGTGATGCTATCAAACCATCTCATCCTCTGCTGTCTCTTTCTCCCTTTGCCTTCAATCTTACCCAGCATCAGGGACTTTTCCAATGAGTCAGCTCATCCCATCAGGTGGCCAAATTATTGGAGCTTTAGCTTCACCATCAGTCTTTCCAATGAGTATTCAGGGATTATTTCCTTTAGGATTGACTGGTGTGATCTCCTTGAATAAATAAATAAATAACAAAAAAGATCCTCAATAGCTAAGCCTTTCTTTGATAAACTTGTTCTTGAAAAGTCATGTCAGTTAAATTTTGATACATTGAATCCTCGCTTCTCTGGTCGAATACTCTAGCGTCAGTTTTATAAATCCTCCTACCTGACTGCTTTCTATAATAACTCCCAATAGTTATGCTTCTTGCCCTCTTTTGTCACAAAGATTATAAATAACCCTTTGCAAGTTTTGGATACATATGGGATTTTTTTTTGGCCATGCTGTATGGCAGGTGGGATCTAGTTCCCCAATCAGGGATTGAACCCGTGCCCCCTGCACAGGAAAGGGAAGTCTTAACCACTAAACCACAAGGGAAGTCGCACCTTGCCCATTCGTAATCATCATATAAGTAAAATCATATAATGATACTCTTTTGATCTGGCTTCTTTCAATCAAATGCTGTATCTACATGGGAGTTGTTCTTTTTTTTACTGCTCTGTGGTAGTTTATTGTATGAATAATTTGCATGTTAAGAAATTAATTCAAATGGTTAAACATTTGGTTTATTTCTAGCTTTGTGCTGTGACTTTACAAGTCCTTTGATGGACATATTCACTCATTTTTCCTTGGGTATGTGCCTTCAGTTCAGTTGCTCGTCCGACTCTTTGTGACCCCATGGACTGGAACACGCCAGACTTCCCTGTCCATCACCAATTCCGGAGTTTGCTCAAACTCATGTCCGTCGAGTTGGCGATCGCATCCAACCATCTTATCCTCTGTCGTCCCCTTCTCCTCCTGCCTTCAATTTTTCCCAGCATCAGGGTCTTTTCCAAAGGTCAGTTCTTCACCTATGACTGGAATTGCTGGGTCCCAGGGTTGGGACATGTTTATTTCTAGTAAATGCTACCGAGCAGTTTTCCAAGTTGAGCTGTCCAGTATGATAGCCATTGGACACAGGTTGCCCTCATGGTTATTCAAATTTAACTTCAAACAAAATTTTAAATTGAGTTCTTCAGCCGCACCTGCATATTTCAAATGCTCAATAACCCCATGTGGCTCATGGTCCCTTTTAGACAGTGTAGACCGAGCCCATTTCTATCATCTGATGTTCCAAACAGACTTTCAGCATTTTTCAAAATACGAAATCAAGTAGAATACATGAGAATGTATTCTATAGAGTAAGGCTAACTATTGTTTCATGAGTCTTTTATTTCAGCCATATTTTTGTGGATATGTGTATTCAGTCATGTTGTCAAATGTAGTATTTCTAACTGTGAATCCTAGAAAACCCTCTGTCAAGGTACAAGTTTTTGTGATCATCAGAGTCCCTTGGACTACAAGGAGATCAAACCAGTCAGTCCTGAAGGAAATTAACCCTGAATATTCATTGGAAGGACTGATGCTTAAGATGAAGCTCCAATAATTTGGCCACCTGATGCGAAGGGCCGACTCATTGGAAAAGACCCTGATGCTGGGAAAGATTGAGGGCAGGAAGAGAAGGGGGTGACAGAGGGTGAGATGGTTGGATGACATCACCGACTTGATGGATATGAGTTTGAGTGAGCTCCGGCAGATAGTGAAGGACAGAGAAGCCTGGCGTGCTGCAGTTCATGGGGTCGCAAAGAGTCGGACAAGACTGAGTGACTGAACAACATATACTTCCTGTAAGTTTCTTCTTCCAAATGAGTAGGAGAAACAGGGGCTGCTGTATAGCTAGAGGTGATCTCTGCTTTCCATCCTTCCCAGCCAAAGGGATCTACTTGCTTGGTGGAACTTGACTGGCCCTGTGTGGGGCTGACTCACAGGGTTACTTCAGTGGCCCACTGGGTTCATGCAGGTGGTTCATCCCACATCCCAGAAGACAACTGCTTCTGTGAAGTCAATGCCAGTGATAATGAAATGTCAAATGAGCTTTGCAGGCTTTCAAACTCTGATCGCGTGCCATTTGGTCACCTCTTCTTCTGCTGGTAAAGTACATTGCAGATGTACTTTGAAAGCTCATTAAATATAAACAATCTCCCGATATTATTGTGATCGTACAAGATGTTCCCAATATGAAATTGTGCTTTAATCAGAAAACAGTGACTCTTGCATAGTTTTAATAGAAACGGAAACAGAAAATCAAGCAATTCTTTCAGACTTCTGAGCAAAGTCATACCAAACTCTTGTTAGTTCCAGCATAGGTGGCGTCAAATTCTAGTCTGGTCTCCAAGAGCCTGTCTCAGGCAATGGCTCCATGTGGGTCTAGGAGGTGCTGGTCGTCTCTGAAAAGCCTTCCACCCTGGGTCTCCCTTGGTTCCAAGGTCCCTTGGGGTGATGATTTTATTCCAGAGGCAGGTTGCTCCAAGTGTGTCAAAGCTTCCTGAAGATACCAGATTCCAGTGAAGACACAGCATCATGCCATTGGAACAAATGTGAAATCACCTCGTGGAACAGACTACAATGACTGGGTATAAAGATCTTTCCTCCTCCACTGATATTTTTCTTCTTAAGAATATCAGGAAACTTCCCTGATGGTCCAGTGGGTAAGATTTTACCTTCCAATGCAGGGGGTGTGGGTTTGATCCCTGGTTGGGGAACTAAGAATCCATGTGCCTAGGGGGCCAAAATACCAAGACATACAGCAGAAGCAATATTGTAACAAATTCAGTAAAGACTTAAAAAATGTGTTGTTCAGTGTACACCTCTTGGTGACCCCATGGATTGCAGCACACTAGGCTTTCCTGTCCTTCACTGGTTCCTGGAGTTTGCTCAAATTCATGTCTGTTAAGTCAGTGATGCTATCAAACCATCTCATCCTCTGCTGTCTCTTTCTCCCTTTGCCTTCAATCTTACCCAGCATCAGGGACTTTTCCAATGAGTCAGCTCATCCCATCAGGTGGCCAAATTATTGGAGCTTTAGCTTCACCATCAGTCTTTCCAATGAGTATTCAGGGATTATTTCCTTTAGGATTGACTGGTGTGATCTCCTTGAATAAATAAATAAATAACAAAAAAGATCCTCAATAGCTAAGCCTTTCTTTGATAAACTTGTTCTTGAAAAGTCATGTCAGTTAAATTTTGATACATTGAATCCTCGCTTCTCTGGTCGAATACTCTAGCGTCAGTTTTATAAATCCTCCTACCTGACTGCTTTCTATAATAACTCCCAATAGTTATGCTTCTTGCCCTCTTTTGTCACAAAGATTATAAATAACCCTTTGCAAGTTTTGGATACATATGGGGTGGCGGTGGGATGCTACTTTTTGAAAGCATTTTGTTATTTTATGAGTTTGGGTTTTCAAAGTCAAGTTTCCTTAAAACGAGGCATGCCTGTACCATTCATTCCAATCTGATCTATGGTGTGAACCGTAGTTCCCACATCACACAGAACTGGTGAACAGCACTGTGTTTATTAAGCTCATCAAGTTAATACCTAATTTTCTATGGCAATTGTTGACTTAGCATATGATCTAAATTCAAGGCCTGAGCCTACATTTTAAGACTCCTGGGGAATATAAAAGACTCCTGGGACTTCCTCGGTGGTCCGGTGGTTAAGACACTGTGCTCACTGTAGGGGGCATAGGGTCAATCCCTGGTCAGGGAACGAAAGTTCCGCATGTCTCACAGTGCGGAAAAAATAAAAAAGACTCTGGCTGCCAGGATACATCACTTATAGGAAGGATATTGCAGCAAATTCTCTCTTGAAGCCAGGTATCCTCCACATATCACAGCTTTCCTTGCTCTGGGGCTCCATGAGGCTTCAGAATCTTTCTCAACACAACAGTTCAGGCATCCATTAATCAGCATTCAGAATTAGTGAGACGAAATGTATTTGCCTGCTCTGGAATCTATCATTTATGGATGAATTCTCCTTCAATGACTCTTAGGCTGATAAGAAATCTCATTAGCGTAGACTGCTTTGTCTGAGCCCTGGCCAGGGCCCATTTATAGAAGAGAGAATCGTGTATTCTTTAACCAAATGAAGGGATAGGTCACAGCCCTATCCCTTTGCTCTTGGCATATCAGAGAGGCACCAGAGCATGAGAAAATCAGATGGACCTGAATTCAAATCCTAGTCCTGCAGTTTTCTTGCTGTATCACCCTAAACAAATGACTTAACTTCTCTGAGCTTCAGTTTCTACAGCTACAAAATAGGATAATAAAATCTCCTGCAGAGAGTTGTTTCGAGGTTCTATCAGGAAATATTAGTATAAATCTTAGCACTTTGTACTCAATACTTGGTGATAATTACATTATTTTCAACTGCTGTGACTAGTTGTAGGTTTTAGGTTCTTCTGTGATGGAATTTAAATAAAGATGTGCATTAGTCATTGGAAACGTAAGCCCAGTCCTCCAGTTCAGACCTAGGAGGAGGAAGTCCACTGTAGAGACAACAAATGCAACCTCAGCTGGGTGATTCTCTCCAAAGCATGGCTATTTGGGTGGGATCCAAAATTAAGCCATTAATGAAATTAAAAGATGCTTGCTATTTCAAAGAATAACTATGACACACCAAGATAGCATATTAGAAAACAGAGACATCACTTTGTGGACAAAGATCCATATAGTCAAAGCTATGGTTTCTCCAGTGGTCATGTGTGGATGTAAGAGTTGGACTATAAAGAAAGCTGAGCACTGAAGAATTGATGCTTTTGAACTGTGGTATTGGAGAAGACTCATGAGAATCCTTTGGACTGCAAGGAGATCAAACCAGTCAATCCTAAAGGAAATCAGCTCTGAATACTCATTGGAAGGACTGATGCTGAAGCTGAAACTCCAATACTTTGGACACCTCATGGGAAGAGCTGACTCATTGGAAAAGACCCCGATGGTGGGAAAGATTGAGGGCAGGAGGAGAAGGGGATGACAGACGATGAGATGGTTGGATGGCATCATTGACTCAATGAACATGAGATGAACAAATTCTGGGAAATAGTGAAGGACAGGGAAACCTAGTGTGCTGCAATCCATGGGGTTGCAAAGAGTCGGACACAACTGAGTGACTGAACAACAGCACGGGAGGCAAGGGAGTAAGCAGACAGCTGTCGCTGCAAAGTTGCATTAACCCCTCAGCTGCATCCCTGGGACATGAATCAGAGAAGCAGATAATATTGAGACACTGCATATTCGGCAGAAGAAGAAGCCCTTTGACCAGGGAAATCCTGGATGTGGCTCATGCCATGGGCAGAACCTCTGCCCGCACAACTGTGCCCAGGCCTCCTAAATCTGATAGGATGGCTCACTTGTATAATTACTTTATCAGCTAAGGATGATGCTGTGAGGAATAAAGAAGGGAACTTGCTAAAAGAAGCAAGTTGATATCCTTGTACATAGGAAGCTTTGGTTCTAAGTGAGCGATGTGGCTCTAGCTATTAATACCTATTGGATGGCATCTTCCACAGTTATTTAGGGTTTCCAGAATGCCTTTTGGCAAGCTTAGGTGGGCCATGAGGTCTGGACTATAGCTGTGTCGAAGAGCACGAAGATATTCTGATCAAAGATCATCAGCAAGAGCGGGTAGAGATATGTTTAATTTCTTTGAGTCCTTTCCACTGAGTTCATTCTGGAAGCCAATGGAAACAACTTTAAATCACCACCATGTTGGACTGAGAGGGTTCAATATTGTTGGATATCCTAAGAGAGTAATATGGCTGAATCTTACAGAAATAGACACTGAGGCTGCCACAGAATTGGGCATTTGGTGCAAGTAAAAGCTTCTGGAAAATCCTGCCCATGGGTTAAGGAGCTGCCTCACTCACTGGACTTCCCTAGAACATTGATCGCCTTCCACATACTGTTCTTGGTTCTTTTACTCAAAATGCTGCCAGTAATTCCTCCCCACTCCCCTATAACATAGTCATACACGAGTCCAGTGGTCCTCAAACTCTAGGAGCCACAGGACCCAGGTAGAGGGCTTGTTAAAGCACAGATTGGGACTTCCCTAGCAGTCTAGTGATCAAGACTTCACACTTTTAATGTAGGGGGAACATGTCCGATCCCTGGTTAGGGAACTAAGATCCAGTATGCTGAGTTGCATTGCAAAAAAAAAAGATTAAAATTACAGAAAGAAAGAAAATTCCCCCATAGACTTCTGGCTCCCACCTCTGGAGACTATGATTCGGTACTTTGGTGGATGATCTGAGAACTTGCATTTCTAACAAATTCTCGGGTAATGCTGCTATTTCTGGGCCCACACCCTAAGAAGCACTGTTTTAAGGATGTGTGCACAGAGCTGGTGTTAGTGGCTGGTTGTGTGAATGAATGAGTGATGAATGAATGAATGAAAATCCTCCTTAGCCACCTCTTTAATATCCTCAGGATTAATATTTTTTTTCCTATAGGGATATCCTCTGCAAAGCTTACTTCCCACATTAGAGGAAGGCATTTTTTTTTTTTTTTTCCTATTTAAGACAGTCTTTTTCATCCTACCAGGCCAAATATCCTGTGATAAGTAGTTTAGTCTCTCTTGCTAATTCCAGGGCACACACAGTCCTCAACTGTGAAGGTGCCAGAAGTTCTCTGGATTCAAAGTGTTTCTATCCAGATGGACAGATTGGGGAGCCAGGCTCTTCATTGCTTTCTCTGCTCTAAAAATTCTCAGCGCTTCATTTGAACACATCAAAGCAGCCTGGGATGAAAGACTAAAGGAGCTTGACACTACAAAAATGGTGCCCGTTTGGGCGCCATGACACTTGAGCATGGCGAGGGCTGGTCTCAGGCCATTGGCCGGGGGTGGGGGGGGGTGGGCTTCACCTGGCGGGCCTGCTGCTGCTGGCCTGCCTTTTGGTTTTGGTATAAGCATTTTTCAACCAAATTGGGCCACTCTTCACCCTTGGTAACAGGGTAACAGCAGGTTCTGTCAACCGTGATTGTTTCCCAGCTGTCTGTAGACATGTTCCATGGCACCAGGCTTCCTCTTTGATCATTTCAACAATTAATTTTATTACATTTTGCCATTGTAATAGAATGATGTATTTCTATTGAAGAGTAGAAAAAAAGGATCAATCACTTCACTTCCTAATGCCATTAAAAACAAGCCTGTTGATGTTTTGTATGTTTTTTTTCAGTTCACTTTCTGTACTTAGGATTATTCATTTTTAATATATATGTGATAAGTCTGTATCTGTATCTTCTGCCAAACACACTTTCTACAGAAAAGGAAGGTCTTTGTTTTTAAAGATTGTGTTTTTTTATTCTGCCTTGTCAACTGACCTATAGCAAGTAGGTTAGTCTCTTGTTAATTCAGGACACATAAAGTTCTCAACTGCAAAGCTGCCAGAAGTTCTCTCTTGCTAACTTAAAAAATGATTTTATAAATGAGATTTGCAATTTTCCCACATCAAAAAGCTGATTCTTAAAATGTGATTGCTTAGAATCATAAGCTGATTTTGTGTTCTACTTTTTCCACTTAAAGGAACATGATATATATTTCCCAGTGATTATATAAACTCTTATAGAATTGCTTTAAAAGTCTCCTTTGGATTCTCCTTACTCAGATCAGTTACAGCCAGAAAGCACAAAACTAAACTAAAAACCGAAACCAAAACATTGGTGAGATAGAAAGTGTGAAAGGCAGGACTGAATTCTATTCAGTGTACAATGCTGAGGCTGTTCCAATGAGCCGGTGAAAAACAGCCTCGTGACCATGAAAAGCAGACTAATTGGTTAAAAATTAATCCTGAAGCCTGAACATTAAGCCTAAAATAAAACTAACTTTGAGGCTCAAGTTATCACGTTCAGTGAGTCTTTATGAAAGTCATCAAATGCCTACTTCTTTTGGGTAGCAGAAACCAAGATGGCGAGATGAATTCTCCGGTTCAGGATGTGTGATCTCCAATAGGTCTGAATTTAAGTCTTAATTCTCACCCGTAGGGGATGGTTCCTCTTCTCAAATTGCCTTCAGGTAGCATGGTGCCTCATTGGCACTGAAAGTGAAAGTGTTACTCACTCAGTTGTGTCCGACTCTTTGTGACCTCACGGTCTGTAGCCCACCAGGCTCCTCTGTCCCTAGAGTTTTTTCCAGGCAAGAACACTGAAGTGGGTAGCCTTTCCCTTCTCCAGGTGATCTTCCCAACCCAGGGATCAAACCTGGACCTCGCACATTGCAAGCAGATTCTTTGCCATCTGAGCCACCAGGGAAGCTGCCAGAGGACAGTTTTCTTCTCCATCAAGGGCTGGCAGTCAGACATTTACGATAGCACAGGGTGCCTGCTGGGGATTGGGTGGCACTCAAAAGAGGACAGTAACATTGCCCCAGAGCTGTTAAAATGATAAAAATGTAAACAGGGGTCACCTTTTTGTGGAAATTTTTGAATTATTTAATTCAATTCTGAAAATAAAACTGAACAATTTTTAAAAAATGAAATACAACTTAGTGGATGGATATAGATATGCACGCACGTGTGTGATTAATCTTTTTAGAACATGGAATGAATATACATCCCTAAGACACTTTTGAAGATGGCAGTCCTATCAAAATAAAATTGCCATTACTGAGACCAGAAAAATGTTCCCTTGGCCGTAAAGGATCTAATAAAGTTTGTTCCAGTTATGCTGGCCTGGCGTGAGCTGACCGCTGTGTTAGCTTGCTAGGGCTCCAGAACAGACGGCAGTGTACTTAACAAAAATGTATTCTCTCACAGTCTTGGAAGCCAGAAGTCTGAAAGTCTGGTTGCTGCCCCCAAACACATTTCACTCACATTCCAACTTCCTTGGGCAGTGGCACCACCTAAATCAAATTATGTGATGAATATAAGAGGAAATTTCTGCAGCGGTCCAAGTGGGATGGATTTTCATTCTTCCTACATATGACTTTGTTTTAGACCAGTAGCCGAAGGGCTTGAGAGGCTTGTATTCAATGAATCTACCTTACCTCTGGATTTCTGAATATGTTATGATACTTCACTGATTTATTCTTGGTGTGTAGAATGAGGAGTGTGTCCCAAATGACTCATCTCTCTCTGGAGATACATGTTCTCTGTCTGACATGAGTGTGCCTTAGAGGTGATGCTGGATGCTAGTTATTAGCTTCTGACCAAGATTTATCTGGAGAACAGTAGTTATTATCCTTTAAAAATGCTCCCTGAGAAAGGAAGGCTTTCTATAGGCTGAGACTGAATCACCTGTGTTCCGTACTAACCCTCCAAGGCACATTCTTCCACGCTCACATCAACTTAAAAATTGTATACCATGAGAGTGCCGAGTTAAGTTTTATTTGGGGGCAAAGTGAGGACTATAGCCAAGGAGACAGTGCTTCAGATTTCTATGAGAAACTGCTCCAAAGAGGCGAGGGGGTGGGGAGGTCAGAAGTACATGCAATCAAGCACATAATTGTTTTGCAAAAAGTTCCTGCCAGTCACAAGAAGCAGGTGTCACCATGAAGGATTTAGTGCTTTCCTTGATATGAGGAGATATGAGAATTGGGCTCATAAAGTCGACCTCTGAAAATATCTAACCATCTGAAGACTTGTTCTGCCAGGTTCCCCCCATACCACTCACCACCAGCACAGAGTGCCTCATTCCTGATTGCCACCCAGAACTCCTTTCACAGGGTGTTGAATATCAGCAACACATGATTTAATCCTTGTAGAGGTAGATGGCAAGTGCCAATTTATAGTTGATGTCCAGGTACAATGGGCAAGGACAGCCCTTCAAGTTTCCATCTCTTGCTTCCAGAAGTGTGGTCAGAGGCTATGGGAAGATCACCTCCAGTATTGTGACCAACTGGCTGAGGACAGAAGTGTAAAAAGTGGAGGGACATATCCTACAGCCAAGGTAATAATAATAAACACACTGAATCATCAGAGTAAAAGCAAACCAACCAAACAAAAATGGCTTTGGGGGAAAAAGAAAAATTCTCAAAATCTGCATATGTCTAAAGACTGCAAGCTCAATATGCATCATCAGAAGAAAATTTCCCCAGGGAAATAATATCCTATTGGTACCACCTCTGAGCCAGTCAGAGCTGTTCAATGTGAAAAAAAACTGCCACGTTATCCAAATGCTTCCCTGCTCCTGGGATGCGCGTGATTGAATTACACAGAGAGCCTCTCAATCACGTGTTTTTTCAGCGACTGAGGACCAAGTCTGAGTTTAGGGTAAATCAAGGCGACATCATGACCGCCAGGGTTTTGTGATGGAGACGATTGAGTGAGCCGGTCCTGAGGGGGCTTTTCTGAGTCTCTGCATGAGATGGAGTCTCCTGTTTTACATTCAGAGTCACAAGTGCCCCCACAGAGCCGTGCTGGAACATACGGACATTTAAATGGCTGGCCTGGTACGGGGAAGTGAAGCGGCTGGAAGCAGAAAGCCCAGACTTAGCACAGGGAGTAGAGTGAAAGTGTTCACTTGGCCGGGTGTTGAGATGTTGCACCCAGAGGAGAGGTGAATGTACAGATGGGAGCGAT
Organism: Cephalophus harveyi; assembly: GCA_006410635.1. NCBI lineage: Eukaryota > Metazoa > Chordata > Mammalia > Artiodactyla > Bovidae > Cephalophus > Cephalophus harveyi. Next base: position 866,411 of record SJYT01077491.1, read on the forward strand.
GCAGCGATTTTTGACAAGAAGCCATACCGAGCAGGGTCCAGTCGGATTCCCAGGCACAAGGTCTTTCTCTGTCCCCATTTCCTTGATTACAGGAAACAGCCTTGATTCAGCCTCCATGACCTTCCCTGAGTTCCACGGGGGATATTCAAGCAGTGGAAGCACGGAGTCTCAACCAGGTAGTCCTAAGAGCATGCTTATTCTTAATGCCCTGGGTTTTTTTGGTCCTCCTCCTCTGTCTTTGCGAGCCCCAGTAGGTACAGTGATCGCCCTTGGGTACCCCTGGTTCTCTCCACGCAGCAGCACAAGCCCTGTAGTATTCCACCTTCCAGACTCCTCCTGCTTTTCAGTCCCTATTACAACACGCTGCCTCTGCTGTCCTGCAGGGCTGATCTGCGCCACCCCCATCCCATAACAAGGGCGAGCTTTGGAAGGTCTCCTTCTATGGATGTGGGCAGGGGGAGCAAAAAGAATTACGCCTTCTATGTGCCTGTGACACCTCACTGAGTATTTTTGACCATCCTGGGAGGATAGGGATATCAGCCCCATATTCCAGAAGAAGCTCAGAGAGGTTAAGAGATTTGCCGAAAGGCTCACAGCCCTTCCAGTAGGAACCAGCATTCTAGCTCAGTTAGTTCAAAAGAACGCTGTACTTTTTTCCCGCTGCACACTGGTGCTGGTGGGGTCATGGCCGACAGCCCCCTGTGTCACACCACGGATGCCTGCTGATCTGGTGCAGTGGTTCCAGGCCCCTGGAGAGGCAGCAAAGCCTTCAGACCCGTTCCTTCCTGCGTCCTGCAGCACCAGTTATCGCTTCCTCTCCATCTGGAGAGTCTCCAAATATCACGATTGCAGGATTTCTGAGGCTGGCTCGTGCCTGTAGGATCAATAGAGTCATTCTAATGGGTATTAATGTATTGCCGTGAAATACACCTACAAACGGCGTGGTTCTGGGAAGACTGAGTCCAGTGACCTCATCACCGGAAAGACCAGGTTCCATCCTGCCACCGTGGTGCGAGTGTGAGCCGCGCCTCTGACCTGCATAGCTGGGGCCAAGCGTCTGCAAGAGTTCAGGGGGCAATTAGCTTCCTCATTCCTGCAGCCTAACCAAAGCTGAGAGTTAGAAGAGAAAGTGAAAGCACATCTGTTAGCTAGATGACACAGTTTTAAAAATGTCACTTCAAATCTGCAAAGCCTGAAAATTATTCTTATTCTTCTGACCCAGGATAGGGATTTTTAAAAAAATTCTTTTTTTTTACTTCTACAGGAAAACAAATTAGTGATTTTTAAAGCCAATTAATTCTCAATGATCGCAAGAGTAAGACCTAGATTTAGCAGCCATGCCATATTCTCCAAATGTCACTTCAACCATAAGGTCCTACCCTCACGCCCATTAATTAATTTAACCAGTTACCAGAAGCATAGGTGATGGATTATTTTCTTTCCGTCTCTATCCAAGAAAAAGATCTAGAGGCAGCAAGCATTCTAAACTGAGGGCTGAGAAGGAGGTGGCGAGTGTCGATCATCTGGACTATTGATCGTGATTTATCGATCCCAGTTATTGAACAGATTTGTATTTGGCATCTACCACGTGGTCCTGACACTGTCACGGTTTCTCTTTTCCTCAGGGCTGTGCTGCAAGATGGCCCAAGGACCTGGTGATGCTCTTGGTCCTCCAGGAGCCCCCCAGGGAGGGGCTCATGAAAGATGGAACAAAGCCTGGAAGGAAGGAGAGGTGGGAACCTCCTACAGAGGCCACCCACAGTTAGCAGCTTGGGATGTGGAACAAGGACTTCCCCGGGCTTTTCTGGGAAACGTAAACAGAAAACCACAGTGGAAAAGAGTCCGCTCAAATGGCTGTTTCCCAGTGTGAGAGCAATCGAAGGATCCCTGAATATGTGTGCCTGGGGTGGGTTAGGGGGAGGAATGGGAATCCGGACCATGTTGTTTAGTTGCTCAGTCGTGTCCAACTCTTTACAACCATGGACTGTCGCCTCTAGGCTCCTCTGTGAACAAGGTTCTCCCAGTAAGTAAACTGGACTGGGTTGCCATTTCTTCCTCCAGGGGATCTTCCTGATCCAGGGATTGAATCTGTGTCTCTTGTACTAGCAGGTGGATTCTTTATTACTGAGCCACCAGGGACGCCCAGGGAGTGTGTAAGAGAGGACAAAGTTTAGGTGGTTTTGAGGACTCCACTCCCCCCCAACATCCTGCCCACCCCCCTCCCCCAGCCAGGCTCACTGCCCCCTGGAGGAGTGTGGTAATTTTACTTCGCAGGTGGCTCAGTGGTAAAGAATCTGCCTGCCAATGCAGGAGAGGTGGGTTCGTTCCCTGGGTTGGGAAGATCCTCTGGAGAAGGAAATGGCAATCCACTCCAGTATTCTTGCCTGGGAAATCCCATGGAGAGAGGAGCCTGGCGGGCTACAGTCCACAGGGTCACAAAGGTGTTGGACACGACTTAGCGACTAAACAACAAATGTAATAATATTTTTAATAAGGAAACAAAGTAGAAGGTGGTAAGTTCTGCACTTTGGCTGGCCGACCTGGAGTCCCAGACGTGTAAATAGGATGATGTGCCAGAAGGTGCACAGGAGGAAGAAACCAGGTCTTTCTGGGAGGGCAGGGGAGGTGGGCAGAGAAGCCTGGAGTGAGAATGGGGCAATGGACTTGAGGTTTCTAAAGATGACACAAGTTTCCATAGGAACGCGGGTGGGGGCGGAAGGGCGGGGAACAGCATATGCGAAGGTACAGAGGCTGGACAGCAAGCACCTCGTGCCCCGTGAACTGCTGGTCACTTGGCGTCCCTGGTGCATGGGCAGAAGTCCAAGCCTGCTGTTCTAAATGTAATGCTGAGGATTCAGGACAAGGACTTTGTCTTTTGCCTTTCAACATTTTAAAAATTGTATGAAACGTATTAACGTGGAATTTGCCACTTTCATCATTTTTGAGTGTACAATTCACGGACACTTACTACCTCCACAATGCTATGCTGTTATTCTCAACCCCATCCATTTTACAAACCTTTCATCACATGACCCCAAACAGCATCTCTGCTCCCATTAAACAATAAGTCCTTACTCCTTCCTCCCCACCTCAGGCCCCGGGAACCTCTGATCTGCTTTGTATCTCTAGGAATTTGCCTATTCTAGATGTTTCATTTGAGTGGAATCATATGGCACCCCTCCAATACTCTTGCCTGGCAAATCCCATGGATGGAGGAGCCTGGTGGGCTGCCGTCCATGGGGTCGCTAAGAGTCGGACACGACTGAGCGACCTCACTTTCACATTTCACTTTCATGCATTGGAGAAGGAAATGGCAACCCACTCCAGTGTTCTTGCCTGGAGAATCCCAGGGGCGGCGGAGCCTGGTGGGCTGCCGTCTATGGGGTTGCACAGAGTCAGACACGACTAAAGCGACTCAGCAGCAGCAGCAGCAGCATATCATATTTGCCCTTTTGTGTCTGGCTTATTTCACTCTGTATGTTTTTGTTTTGTTGTTCATGAAGACGTTGGATTTAAAAAGTGGTGGGAGTTAAAAAGTGAACCCCGACAAAATGCTCCTGAGATAGAGAAGAGGGGAGAAGGAAGCCCCTCTTCCCACCTCTGAAAGGGAGGGACTCAGGACTGGGCTGGGGTTCCTTTCCACGCGGGGTCCTGCACGTTCCAGAGCTCCCTTGTCAATTTAAGGTCAGACACGGTCAGGGACACCCCTGCACACCTGCAGCTCCCCGGAACCTCCACTCAGCCACAGTGTCTGTCGACAGCCCCCTCCCCACTGATCTGTGGCCCCCAGCCTTCTCACCCTGAACCATACCGCAAAAGGAATTTTTAAAAAGACTTAGGAAAATAAGTGGCCAAGAATTGCAAATGAGGCAACCCAAGAAGCAGAGTTTGGAGTTAATTAGCTCTTGAACTGTCAAACTCAATGGCTTCCCGTGAGTTCTGGTATTTCTGAGAATAATTAAGGCCTTGCTTGGCTGTCACATTTCACAAAGGCCCAACCACGTCGCAAGCAAGTTCTACCTGCTGTCCAAGCACGATGTCGGCTGTCCAGAGACACACAGAGGAGAATTAAACCCTGCTCGCATTGCAGGTTCTTGGGTGGAACTGTCATGTTTTCAGAGAACTTTTCATATTTTTGCAGCGGAATTTAATGATCACCATTTAAGGGCTAGATGTGATTGGCAGAAGCAGTGGTACTTTAAAAACATCTGAAATCACTGGTGATAATAATAGCTAACATTTACCAAGTGCTACATTCCAGGTGCCACCAGAGCCTGGGAGTTGGCGACTGATATATTATCTTCAATTTACAGGTGAGGAAGCTGACTCCCAGTGAGGTTATGCAAGTTTTTCAGAGTCACAGGGTCAAGAGCAAACCCAGGCAGTCTAGAACCAGAGCTGGCTCTCTCAACAATGGGACTCCCTTCTCCTGTCTCCAAGACATCCTGAGTTTCGCTGCCAGGTGACCCGCCAGCCTTCCTGGCATGCATCATTAGTCTTGTCAGCATATATTGATTATAAATTGGCACATGATTCTGCTTCCTTGCCCTCTAAGCACTATTTTTCAGTAAGACATAATTCATCAATAATCTATTCAACTCATCTCATACTCAGACGATGACTACTTTATCGTCATCTCTCATGGTGTCCATTTACTCATGAGCTATTTTTTTGAGCACCTACTATGTATCAAGTCATGTGAGAGAGACAGAGTTATAGTGTCTGTCCAGGAGAGGCTTACATTCTAGGTAAGGATAAGACACATATAAAACCTATAGTAAAGGGTTGTATAGTACAAAATAAAATATAATAAAAGGTAATATATGGTGCAAGGTAAAAAATGATCAGGTCCACAAGAAAAAGCATATGTTATTATGGTTGTTTGAAGGAAAGAAATGATCTCTTGGGTGTGTGTGTTATGCAAGGTGGGAAAAAATTGATGGAGAAAAGGTGGAAGGAGGAAGAGGGGATGAGAATGGGACTCAGACAAAATTTTAGGAAGAGAGTAACAAGCTAGGTCTTTGATATGGCCTGAATTGTATTTCCCCAAATCAGTGTGTTCAAGCCCTAAGCTCTAGTACCTTAGGGTCGGGCTGTGTTTGGAGGTGGGGCCTTTAAAGAGGGAATTAAGTTAAAATGAGGCTGGGGGGTTTGTGTCATAAGTTAATACAACTGGTGAACTTATACTTTGAGCAAATATGGGCGCGGACAAACACAGAGAGAAGACTGCTGTCTCCAAGGAGGGAACCCGGCAGAAACCAGCCCTGCTGATACCGTGACACCTGACTTTCAGCCTCAGAACTGGGAGAAAGCACATTTCTGTTGTTAAAAACACCATTCTTTGGCACTTTGAAATGGCAAGCTTGAAAAAAGAGGATTTAGACTTAGAACTGATGGAAAGGAATGGAGTGGGGTGGGGGGACCGTGTTGGAAATAAGTGGAGTTTATTCGGTGGATATGAAGAGCCAGGGCAGGTTTCTGAGCAGACTGGAAACCAAGTGGAATCATTCAGCAAACGCTGACCAAGGACCTGCCCCATGTCAGGCGTGGCAAGAGCAACCTGAAACCCCATGTCAGGTGTGGCAAGAGCAGCCTGAAAGCTGCAGCTGTGATAAGACGCTGGCATGGCTGGGTGGTGCCAGGTAGAAAATGGGCTAGACTGGGGACAGCATGGGGTGAGGAGACTACCCAGAAGTTTTTTTTCTTTTTCCTGGTAATGGATTTTTAAAATTAATTTTTATTGGAGTGTTGTTGCTTTACAACATTGTGTTAGTTCCTGCTGTACAGCCGGGTGAATCAGCTATACATGTACACGTATCTCCTTTTTAGATTTCCTTCCCCTCTAGGTCACCGCAGAGCACTGCTAGAGATTCCTGTGCTAGACAGTTGGTTCTCATTAGTTATCTATTTTACATGTAGTATCAATAGTGTACGTATGTCAGTCTTAATCTCCTAATTCATCCCATCCTGCCCTTACTCCCCTTGATGTCCATAAATTTGTTCTCTACATCTGTGTCTTTATTTCTGCTTTGCAGATAAGTTCATCTGTACCCTTTTTCTAGATTCCACATATATGTGTTAACATATGGTATTTGTTTTTCTCTTTCTGACTTATTTCATTCTGTATAACAGTCTCTAGATCCATCCACATCTCTGCAAATAGCACTATTTTGTTCTTTTTTATGGCTGAGTAATATTATAAGTCTTTTATCATGGCCTGATTCAGTGCCATTCAGTCTTATTTCAAAAATAAGAGTCTAATAGACCCTCCCAGGGAGATGTTCCCCCCACCCACCCCAGCCTATTTCCAAACGTAGGAAACAGTACCAGCATATCTGCACAGCTCCCCTGGCCAAGAAATGAGGCTGACCTCTACTTTCTGCATCATGGGAATGTGACTTTTTACAATTTCTTTCAAATATAAATAAAAAACTAGTAGTTTTTCAAAACTCTGTGTTCTACTGGGAGATATAACCTTCCCCGTGGCTCCACTTGCATCTCTGCACCCACACCACAGAGAATGCTCTTCTGAGGTCAAACATCTTCTCCAGTGGATGTTTATTGGAAACCCAGGAATTCAGATGCAATCTCAAAATAAATCTATGGTTTGTCTCTGGGGGCAAGCCTTTCCTCAATGTGGCAGGCAGAAGGATTGCCTCCCCCAGGAGGTCTGGTCCCAACCCCTAGAGCCTGTGAATGTATATACTCCATATTGCAGATGTGATCAAGTTCACAGCCTTGAGATGATGAGGTCAGCTTGGATTATTCAGGTTAACTTCATCTAATCATGTGGGTTTTTAAAAAGAAAGACCCCTTTCCCAGCTATGGAGAGCAAACCATGGAAGTATGGTCAGAGATGCAAGGCTGCGGACTTTAAAAAGAAAAAAGTTATTTATTCATTTGGCTGCACAGGGTCCTAGCTGCAGCACGTGGGATCGTTTAGATGTGACATGTGGGATCTCTGAAGATGTGAGGAGGTGGGCGTGAGCTGAGGAAAGTAGGCAGCTTTGGAGGCTGTAAAGGGCGAGGAAATGGAGTCTCTCCTAGACCCTCCAAAACAGAAACGCAGCAGGGTCAACACCCTGATTTTTGCCTACTGAGACCCATATTGGAATTCTAACCTATAGAGCTGTAAGAAAGTGAACATGTTTTGTTTTATGCCACTGATGTTGCGGTAATTTGTCATAACAGCAGTAGGAAATGAATGCCCTCCCTTTGCTAGTACTCAAGGCAGACCTGCTTATCTAAACACTGTGTCTACTCAGGGTTGACTTTGTAGTGCCTTCCAATTCACCGATGCCCTTACCTAGCTGGTTTCATTTTCCCCACCAGATTCAAAACTCCCTAAGGGCAAGGACCAAGTTAATCATCCCGGCATCTCAAGGGCCAGCATAGTAGATGCCACACATAGGAGCTTTCAATAACTATGAATTCAGTGATTGTATGAAAGCCCAAGGCAGCCGAGGGCTTCATAATGCCCCCATGGGACTTCCAAAATGAGGCATGAGTACTTCTTTTCAGATATAAAGGGGTCAAAGCTGATGTCACCGTTGATGTATATGTATGTCATGATGGTGAAATGAATTCCTGTTGGCTGTAACCAAGACAACAAGAAATCCCATTCACATGAAGAGACTGGTGAGTCATTCAGACAAGCGTCATTGGAGGCCTGGCTTCCCAGGACAATCTCTGTACAATGTCACTCCAGGCCCCTTTTCATGAAGAGCATTTATCAACAGGGCCCTATGTGATTCATTTCCATGGTCCCTCCAGCAAAGGCATGGGACTCAGAAACAAAGCTCTGCTGGTTTGGACACACCCCTCATGAAATCATGTTTATTTTTGGAAAGAAATGACCATTCACAAATTTTCGCTGTTGGGTAGAAAGCTCTGTAGTTGCTTCCTAGAAAAGTCGACCGTGGGCAGTTACAGTATAAATAATGCAACTTTCTCCTCATCTACTTTTGGTAATTATTTTCCAAATAATTACATGATCAGAAACTGGGAATCAGTGGAGAATGGGGTCCAGAAAAAGCCCTGCTGGCCAGGCCCTGATCTGCTGCAGCTCTGTCCACTCCAGCAGCCCCACCATCCCTGTAAGTTTAGAGATCTGTAAACTCCTTGTAGTTGTTCAAGCTGGCATCTTGGGCTGGTGCAGAGATGCTGCAGCTTGGGTGGCCTCCGCCTTTCCCACTAGGACCTAAAGGCTTGGTGAGGGTCCAGCATCAGACCTCAACTCACCCAAGCCTGGGAACTTTGAGTTGACCTGGAGATTTCATCACCGACTCAATGGACATGAGGTTGAGTAAGCTCCAGGAGTTGGTGATGGACAGGGAAGCCTGGCATGCTGCAGTCCGTGGGGTCACAGAGTCGGACACGACTGAGTGACTGAACTGAACTGAACTGAAACTCATTGGCAACCAGAGTTTTCCTCCTGTTTTAAGCTTCTCTCCTCAACCATTCAACACCCATCCCTGACGTCGGGTCCAACTACAGCTTCAACAGCTCCTGAAGTGGTCTCCTGAAAGTGTGACAGTTTATTCCAGCAGATGACAACCCTCTTCCGTGATACTTCCTTTGCTGTCAACTTTAGGGTTGAGAGACCGCTCAAGTTTACGTTTGCACCCTGGGTGTGCCTTCTCCTTCTCCCAGCCTCTTGCCAACCCCCTGGGAAAGGACATAACCCTGGCAAGTGATTGTCCTAAATTTGTTCCCAGGTTCTGAACAAAATGACTCACCTGGCCACATCAACCCAGTCCTCCCACAGGGTTTTGGTGGCTCTCAAGTGCCCGGGGCACAAGTGCAGACAGGTTCTTCAAGTGGCAAGCTGTAAACAGGAAGTGGATGGTAGGATATTAAGCCTTGGGCACTTGACACACAATTTATTCTGCTTGGCTCATGTTTGCAGCTCTCCGTAACTACAGTTCTGTGATGGAAGCATATCAGAATCAAGAAGCATTTAAGGAGTGACTCATGCATTTTATCTGCTGTAACGCAGCTTGGCCAGGAAAGCAAGAGGATGGGCTGACATTTGAACAAAGATACTTAGAAGGAACCCTTACCTAAAATTATTCCAAATCCTAAACTTTTACCAACCATGGTGTTCCCACACTCTCTGGTCACTGGGAGAGCTGTATGGGGATCAAGCCAGTGCCCCAGAGCAGGCTATGGGGCTGGAAGAGCCTGGAGGTGGGAAGCCCCATGTTCACCCAGCTAAGGTGAGCTCCGCCAAACACAACCTTGCCATGGAGAGATGAGCCAGCTGCCAGGACTGGGGAGCACAAAGCCCTCATTCAGTCCAAGTGAGCAAAAGGGTCAGGACTTTAGGGAGACACCTGACATGAATACTCCACTAAAGAGGCAGCGTCTTGGGAGAAAACCAGGACGTGACCGATGGCGTGAGAAGACAGAATCTCTTTACTCCTTCCTTGTTGTTCAGTCGCCAAGGTATGTCTGATTCTTTGTGACCCCATGGACTGTAGCACACCAGGCTCCCCTGTTCTTCACCACCTCACGGAGCTTGTTCGAACTCATGTCCATTGAGTCGATGATGCCATCCAACTCTCATCTTCTGTCGTCCCCTTCTCCTCCTGCCCTCAGTCTTTCCCAGCATCAGGGTCTTTTCCAATGAGTCAGTTCTTAGCATCAGGTGGCCAAAGTATTGGGGCTTCAGCTTCAGCATCAGTCCTTTCAATGAATATTCAGGGCTGACTTCCTTTAGGATTGACTGGTTTGATCTCCTTGCAGTCTAAGGGACTCTCGAGAGTCTTCTGCAGCACCACAGTTCGAAAGCAACAATTCTGTGGCACTCAGCCTTCGTTATGGTCCAACTCACATCCATACATGACTAATGGAAAACCATAGCTTTGACTATACGGACCTTTGTTGGCAAAGTGAATGAGCCATAGAACCCCCAAGAGGAGGAAAGCAATAGAAATGCTCACCGGAAAAGTGTATGTTAGAGATCAGAAACTGAAGATTCGAGAGGAAGCCAGGACCTTGGGAAGGAGAGAAGCAGTCTGGAGTCTTGTGGAGCAAGAGTGTTACTGTGTTTGAGGTTTTTCACAAAGATAATCAAGGACAGCTTCCTGCTGTCCACCTGGACCAGTCACTTGACCAGGGTCCCTTCTCCTCCCCCACACTCCTCTTCCTCCTCAGGTCCCGCATGGAGGGTTTCACACTATGGAGAAGTTGGCAATTAGACTTGATTTAATAATAGCGATCTATCTCTGTGGAGTTGGTTGTAAACAAAAGGATCTTGAATTGAAGAGCATCTTCCTATAGGTCATATGTTAAAATTTGCCAATTTTAATTTCAACTGTTCAATTGTTTTTAACTGTTACAACACCAAAAAAAGAAAGAAAAAAAAAAAAAAAAGAGGTATAAGCTGTTTTCTTTGATCATAGTGAAATAGCTTAAATGTGTCCTTTCAAGTGACTCAGGTCCAAATCAATAATCAGATCCTAGACAGAATAATCACATTGGGGTCTTGTCAAAGGGGGTGCATGATGATAAACCGGTGGTTCACTAAGTCATGGGACAAACCTTGGACATCATAGCAGGAAGGGCTGGATATATTATGGGAATGCAAAAGTTGCAGAAAATTTTAAGATTAAAGACACTACTGCAATTAAATGTAGGCTTTTCGTTGGCCACATTGGCCACACCCCAGAATCCTGAGTGACAGGAGAAGCTCTCCAGTGGAAAGTTTTGAAAGCTCTGCTCTCTGGAAACATAAGGAGGTCACACCCAGCCCAGCCTTCTGGGTCCTCATTTTCCTTTCTTCTCTCTCAGTGGGAAAGTCTGATACTCCATGTCTTCACAGACGTTGAGAAAACACTATTTTCAAGTAAATATATGAGCCACAATGCAAAGTATGCAGGTAAGATACCAGACTCCCTTTCTTTCACTTGAAACATCTAGAACAACCACAGCTAACAAAGCGTAATTGATGCATCGGTACCCTGGTTCGGTGAAGTCTGACCCAGCCAGGGGTGTGGCTACTGACAGTAGGTAGGTTTTGTGGAAGAGAACAGAGCAGCTCAATGCCAGCGAGATAAAATGTTAGGGCTGTCTCCTAAACATCTTCCCAGCTGTCTTTGGCATTTTTTTCTTTTTTCTTTGGTCCATGGGTTGCCCAGTGTCCTGGATCCACTTTTTTCCCTATGGAGAACCTTGCCAAGGCTCCCATAACAGTCTGTCATCACACACTCTATGCAGACACCTGCAGGGGTGCCCTGTTGCCTCTTAAGTCTTACTTAAGATCCCACAGTTTCGGGCAACTTACCTTCTTATCTTTCTGGGGCTTCCCAGGTGGTACTAGTGGTAAAGAACCTGCCTGCCAATGCAGGTGACATAAGAGATGCAAGTTCAAACTCTGGGAAGGGAAGATCCCCTGAAGGAGGAAATGGCAACCCACTCCAGTATTCTTGCCTGGAGAATCCCATGGACAGAGAAGCCTGGTAGGCTACGGTCCATAGGGTTGCACAGAGTTGGACACGCCTAAAGCAACTTAGCACGCACACGTCTTCTAGTGCTTCCTTTTTTAACCTTAATCAGACCAGGCTCTGTGCCAGCTCTTCACTGCTTTCTCAGATTTATGTGCACTGTGCTTTCTCCCTGGGATCTCCCCTTGCTTCTACAAACCCCAGCCAGCATATCCTTCAGGATCTGGGGCTCATTCTTCAAAGCTCAGTGTATCTCCTCACGGAAGCCTATAGGAACCCTCCCTGTGCTCCATCACGCTCTGTAGCTCTAAGACAGCTGGCACCATTTGGGTACACGTCTTTGCTCCTCTACTGGACGGTATCAGCTTGAGGGTAAGGACTGTGTCTTACCCATCCTTGCATTTTCTATGCTACTTAAGTACCCATAGGGGCTTCCCAGGTGGCACAGTGGTAAAGAACCCACCTGCCAATGCAGGAGATCCAAGTGATGCGAGTTCGATCCATGGATCAGGAAGATCCCCTGGAGAAAGAAATAGCAACCTACTCTAGCATTCTTGCCTGGAAAATTCCATGGACAGCGGAGCCTGGCGGGCTACAGTCCGTGGAGTCGCAAAGAGTCAGACATGACCAACCACATATACACATAGGTACCCATGCCCTCTACATATTAGAGCTCGGTGTGTGGGCCTTTGCCTTGGGTAAGTTACTATGTCTCTCTGAGCCTTGGCACCCTTATCTGTAAAGTGGGGCTAACAGCAATGTGTCCTTCACAGGGATGAGTGTCAGAATGAAGTGAACTCATGCAAGTAAAGTGCTTATGCAAAGTTTGGCACATAGTATGCATTTCTTGCTACTGCTATCAATATTATGTCAACTGTACCTTATTCATTTCATACTAAAATGGTCTATTTTCAGTGTCTGGGATATCTCCCATCTTCCTTATTTAATAAAGAAAACAGTGCTTACTAGGGTTTGGGGTTCTCAACCCCTGCCTGTGTATCAGCATCACCTGGGGAGCCTTTAGAAAGTACTAATGCCTGGCTTCTACCTTCCAGAAGCTCTCCTTCAGTGGGTGTGTCCAACATCAATCATTTTTTATTCCCTGAGTGTTTCTCAAGTAGGGCCAAGATAATGAACCCCTGAAAATCATTTGAGAGTTTACCATTTCTGTAACAGGTCCTTTCAGCCCTGTGTCTAGAGCAAAGAGCTGGTGTTTGGGGGGGGGGCACCAATCTCCAGACGACTGCATGGTTAACACCAAGGGATGTATGTTTCTCTTCATTCTAGAAATCTTCCACTGTTTCATTCTCTAAAAGCTCCCATGATGACTCAGCATTTTAACACGTCTTGGTGTCCCTGTTCCACTCCCATAAGGGTAAAGTGCTGGCTCAGCATAACTTAGTGCATAAAAGGCTAGGTGATAATAACACAAGGTGGTAAGACATAGGGGCTTCCCTGAAGGGGCTCAGTAGGTAAAGAATCTGCCTGCAATGCAGGAGACACAGGAGACCTGGGTTTGATCCCTGGGTCAGGAAGATCTCCTGGAGGAGGAAATGGCAACCCACTCCAGGATTCTTGCCTGGAGAATCCCATGGACAGAGGAGCCTGGCAGGTTACAGTCCATGGGGTCCCATGGACAGAGGAGGCTGGTGGGCTATAGTCCATGGACACACACACACACAGAGAGCACACAGCACACAGTGATACATGAGAGAGGAGGAGGGAAACATGAAATCCTTCCAACCCTCCAGCTCCCATTTTCCCTCTTGAGCTTGTTATGAGCAATGGGCTCTGTCCCAGCAGCCAGGAGTGGGCAGGGCCTCAGAGAGGGCACAGGAGGCCACGGTCTGCCCGCTTGTGCCCCGTGAGCAGATGCTGCTGGACAATTGGGCTATTATAGCAATAAGCAGAGAGTAATTACTGATAGAGAGATGCAGATTCCTGTTTCTCGCCCTCTAGCCTTTTAAAAACCCTTTGTTCAGTAATTAAATGTATAAACCTTGTCGTTCTCACTGGGCATTGGATTTCAACAGGAATTTGGCCAAAATCAGGACTGGAGAATCGGCCCCGCCGTGACCGGCCTGGGGATGCTTAGTCAGCCTGGTCCTGCTGACTCAATCCTCTCTTTGAACTGCAGGACTTATGTAACTTTAGTCTAAGAGTCCAGCCCAGGAGTTCTATTGCCAAGACTGAGAGAGGAAAAAAAAGTTGATTAAATTCAAGACATGCCAGATAATGCCAAAAGACAGAGGAAATATGATCTCCGAGGAGAGAGAGAGAAAAACGTGTGTGTTTTGGAGATAGGAGCGTCGGGGAAATGGACGCTGAAGGTCAGATGACTTCTGCAAAGCAACTGCTCTGAGGAATTTATACTGGTCCCCTGGTACCACTAGGGGTAGTTCTGGATGGTGCCTGGTGGTTGCTGATGTTTTGCCAGTGGACCCAGAATGTGACTTGAAAACCTGCGTGAAAGACCCATGAAATGTTCAGGTGCTTCTGAAGACAGGCCCCATTCTGGGGCTTAGGTAGAGGACACAGCACCCCACCTCCACCCCCAAGAAGACCCACACACCAGATCACACCTGGAGCTGATACCACAAGCCCCAAATGCCCTGGGCCTTAGTCCAGGCATCTTCAAGTTGGATGGGACCTTGGACATAATTTTTTTACAGGTCGGGAAAGTAACACCTGCAGAGGTGAAGTAAATTACCCAGATCACATATCTGCTTGTGGCAGAGACGGGACCACAGCCTGAAATTGCCAGCAGCCCTGAACCTGCTCACTCTGGTGCCGAGCTGGGTGATAGGCACAGGGGGCTGGAGAAAGAGACAGTTCCTGGGCCAGGCACCCGCTCCCTGGCTCTTGCATTCTGGGAGGACACTTTTGAAGATTCTGTCTGGGCTCTAACTGCACAAACAAAACAGGAGAGCAAGTGGAGGAGACGCAGGGAACCAGCCAGGAAGGACATGCTTAAAGCATGAAGTCACCAGCTCCGAGGACAAACCACCCATGGAAAGAAGGTTCTTGTGCTGAGCGCCTCCGACAAGGCTCTCCGAGGCTCCGAGGGGCAGCAGAGAAAATGCGAAGAATCTACAAAATGTTCCGCAGCTCTGCTCAGCTCTTGAAACTCAAATATTTGTTTTCTATCAGGAAGTGGCTCACAGCACCGGCACGGTATCACGAAGTGCGTGATCCGGGTACCAGTCAAGCGCCCCAGCAGGATTCAGGATGTCTCAGCCACGCCTCCAGTCAACACCTTTCAACAACAACAGCACCTGAGTCAGAGCTAAAGCCCTTCCGGGGCTTAGCCCGACCCTCCTGTTCACTCCCTTTGCCTCCAGAGCTCAGAGCGGTCCAGCGCCCCCTGCTGGTGACCTATCTTGCTCCTCTGCTGCTGGTTTTAGGAGCTAGACTCCCTTTCCCAGTAGTGAGCCCAATACTTTCTGTTCCCTATTTTGTAAGACGCTTCTCTCTGCTTAAAATGCCCAGTGCCTGGTGATGCCGTGTCTTTTTGTGCTTAAAGGGAGAAAGAAATTAATTTGGAAATAGTTGGATGACCACATCCTTCCCTCGCATCCTGGATGTCACTGGGAAGGATGAATTCCTGGCTGGAGGCAAGTGAGCTCCACACACTGTTTCATTCTCTAAAAGCTCCCATGATGACTCAGCATTTTAACACGTCTTGGTGTCCCTGTTCCACTCCCATAAGGGTAAAGTGCTGGCTCAGCATAACTTAGTGCATAAAAGGCTAGGTGATAATAACACAAGGTGGTAAGACATAGGGGCTTCCCTGAAGGGGCTCAGTAGGTAAAGAATCTGCCTGCAATGCAGGAGACACAGGAGACCTGGGTTTGATCCCTGGGTCAGGAAGATCTCCTGGAGGAGGAAATGGCAACCCACTCCAGGATTCTTGCCTGGAGAATCCCATGGACAGAGGAGCCTGGCAGGTTACAGTCCATGGGGTCCCATGGACAGAGGAGGCTGGTGGGCTATAGTCCATGGACACACACACACACAGAGAGCACACAGCACACAGTGATACATGAGAGAGGAGGAGGGAAACATGAAATCCTTCCAACCCTCCAGCTCCCATTTTCCCTCTTGAGCTTGTTATGAGCAATGGGCTCTGTCCCAGCAGCCAGGAGTGGGCAGGGCCTCAGAGAGGGCACAGGAGGCCACGGTCTGCCCGCTTGTGCCCCGTGAGCAGATGCTGCTGGACAATTGGGCTATTATAGCAATAAGCAGAGAGTAATTACTGATAGAGAGATGCAGATTCCTGTTTCTCGCCCTCTAGCCTTTTAAAAACCCTTTGTTCAGTAATTAAATGTATAAACCTTGTCGTTCTCACTGGGCATTGGATTTCAACAGGAATTTGGCCAAAATCAGGACTGGAGAATCGGCCCCGCCGTGACCGGCCTGGGGATGCTTAGTCAGCCTGGTCCTGCTGACTCAATCCTCTCTTTGAACTGCAGGACTTATGTAACTTTAGTCTAAGAGTCCAGCCCAGGAGTTCTATTGCCAAGACTGAGAGAGGAAAAAAAAGTTGATTAAATTCAAGACATGCCAGATAATGCCAAAAGACAGAGGAAATATGATCTCCGAGGAGAGAGAGAGAAAAACGTGTGTGTTTTGGAGATAGGAGCGTCGGGGAAATGGACGCTGAAGGTCAGATGACTTCTGCAAAGCAACTGCTCTGAGGAATTTATACTGGTCCCCTGGTACCACTAGGGGTAGTTCTGGATGGTGCCTGGTGGTTGCTGATGTTTTGCCAGTGGACCCAGAATGTGACTTGAAAACCTGCGTGAAAGACCCATGAAATGTTCAGGTGCTTCTGAAGACAGGCCCCATTCTGGGGCTTAGGTAGAGGACACAGCACCCCACCTCCACCCCCAAGAAGACCCACACACCAGATCACACCTGGAGCTGATACCACAAGCCCCAAATGCCCTGGGCCTTAGTCCAGGCATCTTCAAGTTGGATGGGACCTTGGACATAATTTTTTTACAGGTCGGGAAAGTAACACCTGCAGAGGTGAAGTAAATTACCCAGATCACATATCTGCTTGTGGCAGAGACGGGACCACAGCCTGAAATTGCCAGCAGCCCTGAACCTGCTCACTCTGGTGCCGAGCTGGGTGATAGGCACAGGGGGCTGGAGAAAGAGACAGTTCCTGGGCCAGGCACCCGCTCCCTGGCTCTTGCATTCTGGGAGGACACTTTTGAAGATTCTGTCTGGGCTCTAACTGCACAAACAAAACAGGAGAGCAAGTGGAGGAGACGCAGGGAACCAGCCAGGAAGGACATGCTTAAAGCATGAAGTCACCAGCTCCGAGGACAAACCACCCATGGAAAGAAGGTTCTTGTGCTGAGCGCCTCCGACAAGGCTCTCCGAGGCTCCGAGGGGCAGCAGAGAAAATGCGAAGAATCTACAAAATGTTCCGCAGCTCTGCTCAGCTCTTGAAACTCAAATATTTGTTTTCTATCAGGAAGTGGCTCACAGCACCGGCACGGTATCACGAAGTGCGTGATCCGGGTACCAGTCAAGCGCCCCAGCAGGATTCAGGATGTCTCAGCCACGCCTCCAGTCAACACCTTTCAACAACAACAGCACCTGAGTCAGAGCTAAAGCCCTTCCGGGGCTTAGCCCGACCCTCCTGTTCACTCCCTTTGCCTCCAGAGCTCAGAGCGGTCCAGCGCCCCCTGCTGGTGACCTATCTTGCTCCTCTGCTGCTGGTTTTAGGAGCTAGACTCCCTTTCCCAGTAGTGAGCCCAATACTTTCTGTTCCCTATTTTGTAAGACGCTTCTCTCTGCTTAAAATGCCCAGTGCCTGGTGATGCCGTGTCTTTTTGTGCTTAAAGGGAGAAAGAAATTAATTTGGAAATAGTTGGATGACCACATCCTTCCCTCGCATCCTGGATGTCACTGGGAAGGATGAATTCCTGGCTGGAGGCAAGTGAGCTCCACACCATCACCTCTGAGCACATTAGAGCCTTGAGCCAGTATGCTCCCCATGCAGCTGAGACTTGGGCAGGTTTGCCAGCTGTCTCATCAGATGGAATGCAAACAAACAGAGAGGGGTGAGCCTGGCTTGCTCCTGACGCTCCCTCTCGGCTGCTCCAGGGGAGAACTCAGGGCTGGTGAGGGCTGCCCTCCACCCAGCAGGGCTCCCTGATGGTGCCTGTCTTCGGGGAAGAAGAACCTCGAGGCCCCTGAGCTCCCCCCAGACCACTCTTTTAAGCCTACAATTCCTGCTGAGCTGTGCGTGCATGCATACTCAATCGAGTCCGACTCTTTGTGACCTCATGGGCTGTAGCCCGCCAGGCTCCTCTGTCCATGGGATTTCCCAGACAAGAATACCGGAGTGGGTGGCCATTTCCTCCTCCAGGGGATCTTCCTGACCCAGGGACTGAACCCGAATCTCCTGTGTCTCCTGCTTGGCAGGCAGATTCTTTACCACTGAGCCACCTGGGAAGCTGGAATTCCTGCTACAGGAGGAAAAAAAGAAAAAAGAAAAAAAGGCTTTAATTTCACAATTGAAAAATAAGACTTAAAGGTCCATACCGCTTTGATGAAAAAACTCTCAAGCCCATCCAAATTGAAAGTCATTGATTTAAAATCTTTTTTTTTTTTTTTTAACTCAGATTGATTAGAAAAAAAGAAGTATATAAGAGCTGGACATAAACTCTGGCTAGTTCATAATTTTGCCCAGGGCTTACCCTTTTTGCCTTAAAAAAAAAAATCTATTCACCATATGGACGGGGGCGGAGGGGTGGGTGTAGATTTTCCCCTCTTCTCTCTGGATTGTCTGTCATCTTCCTCAGCTATGCCACATGACTTTCTCAAAACTACCGCTGAGTTGTCTATGAGCTCAGCTTTCCAGTGGGCACTTCTTATACTGAGCAAATACTGATGAGCTTTAAGGCAGCCCCTCATCTGTGAGCCAGTGGAGATCTAGCAGTCAAGTCCAACGTTCTCCTTTTACAGACAAAGAAGTCAGCGCTGCTGGGGTGAGAGGCTGGCAGGACTCAGACCACAGTCGGTTTTGCTTGTGGATCTTATCCGGGTTTCACAACTCCTTTTCTGGTTCTCCAGGAGCCAGTGACAAGACTGCACCTCCAAACTCTGCTTTGTCTCAGGATTCTTAGACAAGACTAGTCAACAGCCTTCCTTTCAAGCTTTCTGTGCAATGGAAACACTGCTTAACTAATTCAGAACCACTTCTCTGGAAATCTGGAATCTTTGGCACTAATTCAACATAGAGAATTATGTTGAATAATTATTATTATTTTCCCCTCCATAAAGCAGGAGAACTGAAGTGATATAGGTGAGTCACACACTGATACTCGATGAAGGCGACCTTCTATTACGATCAGAGAATGAAGACCCGGCACGGCAGGTTTACACTGATAACTAATTCCTGTCCTTGGGTTCTGCCTGCAGAGAGCGGCCTTGGCACAAGGCATTGTTTATGCTCTAGCTTCGTGTACGGGGTAGGATGGGGAGGAGGGACATGGGTTCTATTTTAGAAAGTGTGTATTAGGTTGGTGGATGATCTGGAGGAGAGGACTAGAGGGAAAGAGTGTGTACACACACACACACACACACGTACACACGCCTGTGGTTGCCATGGGCCTGATGTTTGTTCCCACTGGCTAGCTCAGCAGAAAATTTGGCTGAGTTGCAAGACTTACGTTTTGAAGGCGGGCGTCATAAAGAGCAAATACATTTTTCAGGTTCGGGAACACGCCAGCCTGGAAGAGCCAACGGAAGAGGGAGAGAAGATTTCTTTTTTTTTTTCTCCAGTAATAACTTTTAAAGTCAGAGCTGAAATTCACCTGGGAACCCTGGAGATGCTGACTTACCCTGCTGGCTCTCCACGCCCAGTGGCCAAGATTTAAAGTCAGAGCTGAAGCTCACCAGTGAACCCTGGTGCTGCTGACTTACCCTGCTGGCTCTCCACGCCCAGTGGCCAAGATTTAAAGTCAGAGCTGAAGCTCACCAGTGAACCCTGGTGCTGCTGACTTACCCTGATGGTTCTCAACGCCCAGTGGCCAAGATAAAGGTGGCTCCAGCCCTGGAGACACACCCTCAGCTGGTAGCTGTGATGTTGCTTTTTGTTTTCAACACATGCTCTGAATACCCGAGGACTGACCCAGCAGGATTGGGTTGAGAGCAAAAATCTCTAATCTGACAGTCACCGTGATATTAGGAACATTTAGAAAAGCCACAGCTCAGGACTGGTTCATGACTTGATGGAATAATTGTGCTTGCTTCAGATGATAAGTAATCGGTAGGTGGCTTGCTTCAGATGATAAGTAATCGGTAGGTGGCAGCTGTGGGTGATGGGAATAATTCAGGAGCTAACCAGGGATCCTCAGATCTGGAAGAAGGAAGAAGCAAAGTCAAGGTTTTCTTAAATGTTTTCACAGTTTCTTTAGATTTTAATACAGCTTAAATCCCCAAAATGTAACCAAGGACACTGCCATAGGAAATAAATTAATTTGATATTGGCCAATTTAGACAGAATGACAGAATGGATTCACAAGCTGCAGAACCACAGATGGAATCAGATTTGATTATTTCTGACTAAAGAAAACAAATTTTGAGAGAATAATAATATGGTTTGATTGTGAAATTAGAGCTGTATCAATCAGATAGGTATTGAAAGACTTAGAGAAAGGTGGAACTTTTTAGAGACAGACTTCTAGGATCCCCAGGCCATATTTTGAAGCCCCCAGGCTTGGTTCAGTGTTGTCAATGGGTTTAAAGAACTTCTTTTTTAAATTTCTTGAAACAACATTAAATCTTTTAACCTTTTTTTTGTAAGATGCCATGGTGACTTTGTAGGAAAAAGAGGAGTGATCACAACATCAGACCAAATTGTCACTGTTGAGTTGAATTTTGAACTTCCAGCTCAGAACAGGTCTGAATTTGCTTTGCCACTTCCCCAGGCTCCAAACAGGGGGGACTCCTCCTTGGGGGTGGGGTCACAGAGATTATAGATATTTGTTACCTCAAGTCCCTTCAGGTTTAGAAAAGGTCTCATTTAGTGTAATCCCTATAAAATAACCACTATTTGGTTATTAAACTCATTTTCTTTTTGCCAGATGCCCCCCAAATGGTTCAACGTCACAAGTAGATTGAAAAATAAGAATGTGGAGAAAGAATCAGCACCTAATATTTGTACACTTTTATGGATTTTTCTCCTTCAACAATTGGACTTACCTGGGAGTCTGGTGGTTAAGACCCCACACTTCCATTGCAGGAGATATAAGTTCCTGGTCAGGGAACTAAAATCCCCAGTGGTGGTCAAAAGAAACCCAAAAAGATTCTGATTTATACCAATAGGTCATTCTCTGGGATTACATTACATCTAAAATAATAAACAATGTTTATTTTTTAAAAAAGAATTAATATTGTCTACCTTCCTGGGAAATGGGGTTGTGTTGAGAATCAGCTCATAGTGAAAAATGGTGAACATTGCCATCAACCCTGTGTCACGGGTGCAGAAACCCAGACCTGACCATAGGAACTCAAATAAGGAGCCTTGCAAACGATGGACCCTGAATGCATAAGGTGGGCAGGGAAAGAAGAATCAGATTTTTAGGAAAACTGTCTAGATTTTATCCTTATTTTTTTTAGGTATTCAATCCAGTCTATCAAAAAGGAGCCATGCAAATAAATTTTGTTTCCATAAAGAATTTGATTAGATGTGTGTTAGTAGCTCAGTTGTGTTGACTCTTTGCGACACCATGGACTGTAGCTCTCCAGGCTCCTCTGCCCCTGGGATTCTCCAGGCAAGAATATTGGAGTGGGTTGCCATTCCCTTCTTCAGGGAATCTTCCTGACCCAGAGGTTGAACCTAGGTCTCCTGATTGGCAGGCGGATTTTTTACCACTGAGCCACCTGGAAAGCCCCGATTAGAGATAACCATTTTTTAATTTCCAAAGCTATTTTTCTAACCTGATTTAATTAGAAACCTTTTAAAATCGAAGATGTTGAGTTTGTTGGGGATGACAAGGTTGGAAAACATTAGATAAAGCACCCCTTCGCACCCGCCAAGGGACTAATTTCTGTTCTGTAATGATAGTTTTCTCATTCCTAGGATGGATCTAGGAATCAGTTCCTAGATCTCTTCCCCACTTCATCTCAGTCCAGCTGGCTGAGATGAAGTGGGGAAGAGAAGGGTAAAGTCCGGTTGGAGAGGAGCCCCGTAGGCACGCTAGCTCCGTCTTAGCCTGGCTTCCCTAGAAAGCAGAGCCTGGTGTAAAAGCACATACTCAACTACTCCACTGGGAAGCACCATCCCAAGGAGAGAAGAGTCAGTTATCAGTTATGGGGGGAGTGTGTATATTGGCATCTCCAGAAACACAAAGCTTCCATCTTCAGCTATGGAACCATGCAACAGCCACATGGGACGCTCCATACCCCAAACCCATTCTGGTTAGCATTGCTTTCTGCCATTTTTGCCTTCACTAAACTGCAAGAACTCTCGCCACATCCTCGGCATCTTTTGCAAAGGAGGTTGATTATCAGTGATAACAGAGTGCAAAGAAAACCATTGGTCTTGAGCTTCCAACGTACGATGCAGTTTGTTCTTTTTGAGAAGATAGATCCTTCTTGGGCCCGGAGGTCCCCTGCCCCCACAGCCTTGTCTCCCTCAGCTCAGGGCTGGTTCTGTCCAGCTGCGTTCCTGAATCCGAGCATCTGATTGGCCTTATAAAAAGAGATGCAGTTCTGTCACACTTTCAGCCCGAGGCAGCCATGGTATGGGTTTGGGTGGAAGTGTCTCTCCCAGCACCAAGGGACCACAGTGACTCAAAGGTGGCCACAGTGCAGGTTGGACGTCTGAGTTTCTTTGGAGCTGAATGTGAGTTTTAAAGCCAAGTTTCCAGTGTGTCCCAGCACAGGAACGACTGTGTGAGCAGAGGAATGTTCCTGAACCAGGGGGAGAGGGTGGCTCTGGGAACTGCAGGTTCTGATGATTCAGGAAGGGGCGAATCTGATGAGAACCTCAGGGGAGTGGCATGGTCCTTTTCAGCACCTTGATTCCCTGGGAACCCTTGGCCTTGCCCACTGGGAGGCTGCAGTCTCTCCAGCCCGGAGCCTGAGATGGTAACAATTGGCGGGCTCCTTTCACCCGCAGGGTGCTGTGTCTTGCAGAGTACACAGGGGTTCCTCTGATGAAAGGTGCACCCCGAGTACAAAGTGTTATTGTTCTGTCTTACACAACGCAGCTGAAAATAAAAGCATGCCATTCTGCCGCAGGGCGGGATGTTTCTGCAGTGTTTGCCTGGGAGGAACATGTGCCCAGTGGCCGGAGGGGACCCAGCGGCCGGCATGCAGCAGGGTGGCCTGAGAACAGGTGAGGAGAGAGAGGCATGGGGGGCTCCTGGTGGGGCTCCCCCAGGTGACGGGGTGAGACGTGAGGCTTGAGCCACAGCCAGGGAGCCCTGCTGCAAAGCTCACATGCCGCAGGTGCCACCAGCCTGGCCAGGGATGGGGCAGGGATCAAATACTGCAGACTACAGGGCACCTGCTGAGCTCAGCTGCAAAGCATGGGGAGGCAGAGCCAGGATCTGAGGGTGCCCCAGTTTGGAGGTGCCACTCAACGTCAGCAGGCGGGAGTCTCCTCTGGGGTTTATTTCCCAAAGCCCCAGGACTGGCGGTGGTGCTCTGCCCGAACAGCTGTGCCCTGGCTATTCTTCACCGAGTGGGAGATCTACCGCTGAGAGCAGAGCATCCCCACTGGGGTCCCGTGGTCCCCAAACCACACACCCTGAGCCTGCGCACGTGCGGCCCCGCCCTGCCGCTCTCTGGGCTCCCTCTTCGGACCCGCAGCTGATGGTCTAGGTGTTCCGCGGTGTCGGCTCTGATGTGTTAAAAATAAAACCAAGAAGCACCAGGGTTTCTAATATGGGGTTCCGTGGTCCCCAAACCACACACCCTGAGCCTGCGCACGTGCGGCCCCGCCCTGCCGCTCTCTGGGCTCCCTCTTCGGACCCGCAGCTGATGGTCTAGGTGTTCCGCGGTGTCGGCTCTGATGTGTTAAAAATAAAACCAAGAAGCACCAGGGTTTCTAATTATTGTGCTGACAAACGAGTCTCGCAGCAGTTTCCCAACGATCAGCTAATGAGCTCTCATTGGAGCATTTGGGCCAGACTTCAGTGCGGCAGAGACACCCAGCAGGTGCCTCCTCCAAGCGGCCTGTTTAGGGATCTGATCACATTTTCACTCTAGTGCAGCGTCCCTGCCTAGGGAAGCCCCGGCACAGTGGGTTGGGGGGCACCTCCAGGCCGAGAGCTATGCCGTCGGGTGGGCAGTAGGCACCAGGAGGCTGGCAGGGGCCAGACTGAGAGCACCAGCTGCATCAAGATCAAGGTTGGCGGTGGGGCCTTGGGACCTTCCTACATTGGTTTCAGGCACCCGTGAGACGTTCCCATCAGGAAGCGGGAAGCTCTGAAGGGTGCTAGGCTCAAGGTGCCTTGCACACTGGCTCTGCCTTCCCTAACACCATGCGGGTGACATCAGGGGTTGTTCAGGGCTGTGAAGCAAACTTGCCAGGTTTGGCCAGTTTTTTATGGCCAGGTTGAGCGCTGGCTTCCGTGAACCTTTAAACAGGAAGGGAGGGGAAGAGCTCAGTTTCTCAGTAGAATAAGATGACATCGGTGGCTGATAACCGCACTCCTTACCCCTAACTGCCTGGTCCACTCGTGGCCTCCTGGATAAAGCAATCAAGGAGTGACCAGAAGCAGTATCAGGGTCTGAGTTGGGAAACTGGGATCCCCCAAACCCAGCCAGGAAGCTCAAAGGAGCATTCGTGAAGTCCTGCGCCTCCCTCCTCACCAGCCCCCTCTCGCAGACCCCAGTGCCATGAAGGCAAAGATGCTGGATCCAGGGCCTAGGATGAAGCCCAAGCACAGAAGAGCTCTGCTGATATTAGCTGGAAGAATGACTAGGTCAGGCATTCTTCTCTTAGTTTCTTTCACTTTCATGGGCCCTCAAGGCTTCCCAGTCTACTCCAGCTCCTCCCCTGCTCACCGTGGTTCTCTCTTAGCATTCTTGCTCTTTTTCTGTCCAGATTTTAATTAATTATTGGTCTCCAGCCAACAGAATTAGCCCTTTCCTACCATGCTCAAGGCAAACCCACTAACAAGGTCAAACTTTGCTCAAATGAAATAGAGAACTGTTGCTTTTCTTCTCTTTTCTCTGCTCTCCCCACCATTTAAAAACTATTATCTGGGAAAATTTCAAACAAACAGGAAACTAGAAAGACTAGAGTCATGACACTCCCCTGCCCAACCCCCACTATCATAAACTCAACATTCATCAACATTTTGCCAATCTTGTTTCACCTCTCCTCTGCCTTTTGGTTTGGGGAAATATTTAATCCTCTTTTTTTTTTTTTTTAATGTCTTCTTCCTGGAAACTGTTTTATTTTTATCTGCATTTCTTTTTCTTTTTCTTTTTTTTTTTGTCCACGCCATGCAGCTTGTGGGATCTCAGTTCCTGGACCAGGGGTCGAATGTGTTGCCCTCTGCAATGGAAGTGCTGAATCTTAACCACTGGACCACCAGGAAAGTCTCATTCCTCTAACTCTCTGAGCGCATCTGGAGAGGTTCCCTTACCTTCATGCCCACTGTTAACAAGTCAGCTCCGTCACGATGGGGCACATACTTGCTCCATTATGTTCATGTCACATATCGCTCAGTCCTATTTCTGTGTTGAGAGCTGTTTGAATTATGCAGCATTTACAGCATTAAGTGTTATTATTTAGAATCCAATTTTATTTAGAATCCAAAGTGATTTAGATGAGTAATAGGGTCTATATTTTTTCTCCTTTCCCATTTTCCTTCTTAAGCTGAAAATTAGATTTGCCCAACACCACCCCCAACCCCCATCCCATAGGGCGTTGCTTTTTCTTCTGTTCTTTTTGTCTAACTGTATCCTGAAGCATTTTACCAGCACGCTTTATTATTTAACCACCAGTCACCTGCCCAGGAGACATTCTGAATATTGACAGCAGTAATGAAATAGCCCAGGTCCTGACCAGCCCTTTTCTGTGGGATGTTCATGTGCTGAGACAGACCTGCTAGGCTGCCAGCGCCGTTCTGTCTCCTTCACGGCCGGAGGGGCAGAGGCAGACGGAAAGACAGCTGGGGGTAAAGGACACCCTGGCAACATCTAGGCCTGACTACACTCCGACTTGACAATTTTTCCTGTTACACACACACATACACACACACATGTAGATACACACACACACATATATACACACACGTATACACATAAATACAGTATATATACACAGATGCATTCTATCTATGAATTTGTTGGTGTTGCTGCTAAGTCGCTTCAGTCATGTCTGACTTTGTGAATCCATGGACTGTAGCCCACCAGACTCCTTTGTCCGTGGAATGTTCCAGGTAAGAATGCTGGAGTGGGTTGCCATTTCCTCCCCCAGGGAATCTTCCCGACCCAGGGATCAAACCTGTGGCTCCTGCAGATTCTTTACTGCCGAGCCACTGGGGAAGCCCATGATTCTAACCACATTTTGTTTCTAACGTTGTATATAAGCTCAGTCCTGGGATTCTTTCCCCCTAAATGTACTGTTATTTATTTTATTACTATTGTTATTTTTGGAGTACAGCTGATTGACAGTGTTGTGTCTGGGAAGCCTTTGTTGGCCTTTTGCTCGTAGGCAGAGAGCAAGGTTGATCCCTTCCTCACCAGCGCACAGCAAGTGCATGCGGCATTATCTGCGGGTTCCACACGCACCTTTCCCTACAGCTCACCAGATCCAGGAGCAGACGGGGTGGGGGGTGGCGGCCAGGGGGTCCTCCTCCTTCTTAATCAGAACCACATCACCCTAACTGTCAGTCCTCAGCCCGGATGCCCTGTGTTCCATGAATTCAGATCAGCACAAAAACCATATCAGCACGCGGGTTCCAGCGTCCGTTTTCCCTCTAATTAGTCAGCCCAGCGCAGCTAGGGAATGTTTCCTGACTTCCTCCTGGCTATGCCCAGACCTTCGCCACCGTTACGAATCCCTGTATATGTGGATAACGCTAGGATCAGTAGCTAGTTGCCAGGGCCAGTGGACACAAAGGTACCAAGGGGCTGAGCCGGGCCTGTCCTCCCCTGGGTCCTCTCTTCGATGGCCCTAATTTCTTGAGTTTCCCTTCCCTCTAGCTAGCTGGTGGAGGTTTGTGGAGACACCCTAGTTGGGCCCAGACCTCAGCCCACCCACCCCCTCCCCATGTCTCAACTCCTCCCCGGGGCCTCCTCACCTGTGCTAGGTGTTTAGATCCCCAAGTCATAAACACAGGGCTGTTCTGATGCAGTGGTTTCTATGACAACACAAGCTGACATTCATCGGTCAACTCTGCCCAGGTATCCTGCTTTTCCTCATCATAATAGCTGACATTTTTTTTGCGTGCTTGTATGCATGCATGCTCAGCTGCTCAGTCGTGTCCGATACTTTGATTGAGTCTCCTGCATCTCTTGCTTTGGCAGGCAGATTCTATACCACAGCGCCACCTGGTAAGCCCTGTGTCAGGTACTTTATTAACTCACAACAACCCTATGAGGTAGGTACTACTGTTGTCCCCACTTGACAGATGAGGAAACTGAGGCACAAAGAGGTTCAGCCATTCACCCAAAGTCATACAGCTAATAACTGGCAGAGAGGGGATTCAAATCTGAGACTCAAGTCTGACTCAAGAACACAAATTTGCTTAAAAGTAAACCTGAGACTAAGTAGAATTATATATGGCATGGAAATAATTGAATAAGGTTCTTGGCTCAGGAGATGGCATGTTGATGTTTTCCTTCTCCCCCTTTTCTTTTTCTTTTTTTTATTACAGGATTGTTCACACCGTGACCATGTCGAGAGTAAATAGATGGTGAATCTTCAGATAACAAGGAAATGGAGGTGACAGCTTGGTTAGGCTTGTTTGCTGTGACCTACTTATGTCAGGGATGCAGGCATAGGTCTGGTTGATAATCTTGCTGTGAATAAAGACCAGAACTGCTGAAATCATCCAGCGTTTTTGTAACTGTTGTAGAAATACTATGTGCTAAGTTTCCAGAAAGAGAGGACCTATCTTTAGGGATTTGACGATCAACTAAAATCATCAGGGAAAGTAAGAGGGAAATAGATCTGTGACTATGAGTTCCCCCTCATAGGGACAACTCCTCCCCCCTCCCCCCCCGAAAAAAAGAAAATATCTGCAAAGTCTCCACAATGGAGGAGGCATTGTGAGTGGAAAGGGGCCTCCTTCCTACCTTTACAGTAGCTCAGAGGATGTTGCACTGCAGGAGAAATTCATTAAAGACGGAACTGCAGAGGGATGTCTGATACAGAGCCTTGTGCTCTGGGAGTTTTCAGGGAGTGTCCAGTAAATCAGAGATGGATGAGGCAGAGGTGAAGGTGGGGGCTTTGAGGGAGGATCAGGATGGGAGAGCTGGCAGGTCACTGGGTGAGACTTCACCCAGACACACATGGCCACCGCCTCTGCTATTCTTCCAAGATGCTCTGGGTGTAAAATGAGGACAGAGACCATGTGCACCCGCTTTGGCACTGTCTAGCTACAGTACCTAGCGCATTGGTGGTGCTCAATGAATAAATAATGAAGATGGTGACTGAATTCTCTGGTTAAATCAGTCGGGTGCAGGAAACTTGAAAAGCCACCTACCCGCTCTACCATCTAATTCCCTTAAATGTCTGGCCAACATCTCCATCTTCCTTCATTGCATTATTCAGGTCTCCCAGCATGGCCTTCTTCATAGTGTCACCGACAGAGACACTCTTCAGGCATCACCCGCGGGGTTATTCAGTGTGTAGCCAGCTGCCTCGGCTGGAGGGAAGACATGGCCTCCAAAGAGTGGTTACCCCCACTTGTAAGCATCGCAGTGTCTCTGCTGCATCCTCTTGAGGCCTGTGGGCTCTGTCTGGACCCTCCTGAGAAAACCTTTGGTGGGGGTGGGGGAGGTGGGACAGCTTGGATCATGGCATTGAGCCAAGGCGGTACTGGCAAGAAGACGGGCACAGGGGCTTCCCTGGCAGTCCAGTGGTTCAGACTCCACGCTTCCAGGGCAGGGGGCGCAGGTTCAATCCCTGGTCAGGGAACGAAGATCCCACCTGGTGCGGGGCAGGGGGCACAGCATGGCCAAAAATTTAAAAATAAATAAATAGAATAAAGGGAATAGGAGTCGAGGGTGCCAGACAGTGAGCCCCCAGGAACGGTAAAAAGAAGAAGATGGGCACAGAGTCGCTTCTGGCTCTGCTGTTACCTCACTCTGGGCTCTGGGACAAGCTCCCTCGGTCCTGTCTGCCACAGGCCCTGCACCACAGGACAGGGGTGGCCTCCCCAGGCCACTTGCCAGGGTCCCCATGGGAGAGACAGAAGGAGAAGCTGTTTGAAAAGTTCAGTGTTCTCCTTAAAAGTGCTCTCTAGCCAGTGAAATTTTCCTAGAGACAAGTCTCTTAGTTTTCCTGTAACTCTGTCCTTCTTAAAGCATTTATTATTACTTTTTTTAATGAGAGGGGAAAAAAAAAACTGTACTATTTCCACCTCCACCATTTCCTAGTTAGGATTTTTTTTTTAAGCAGCATCTTCCTCTGAATTTCTCAGCAACTGTACTTTACCCTGAAGGTCGTTGTCAATTCAGAGGTAAAATTCATAAGCAAATCGATTTTTCTGAACCTCATGGCTGCTCACACATTCAAAAAAGCTCCGTGTGTCTGTCTTTGTGTCACTGTTAACTCTCCGCTTCCTTTGTTTGCTCATCAATCTCTGAACAAATCTCTTAGCAACTCCTCCCCACAATGAGCGCTTCCAAATCAATGTGAAACTCTTAATTTAATTAACACCATCACAGTTTCCCAACAAGAGTAAATGAGATCAACTACAGTTACTCCAGGAAGGAAGGAAATTAATTTTCCTCCATTGGAGAAAAAAAAAAAGAGAGAGAGAGAGAAGTCCTTGCAAACTCAGCAAATTCACCGTTGTCTTAGTGGGGGTCACAGAAGATCCTGAATCCAGGGGTCAGGAGGTCACCTGGGTGGGTTTCAAAATAACTCCAGAAATACTGACAGCAACAATTGAAAAGAGACCCCAGGGGTAAGATATTCCTTAAGTAAGGAAAAAGGATGGGGTTGTGTAAAGAGGGAATCAGAAATGAGGTTTGATGCTGTAATTCACATGTAAATAAAGCATACATACTCAGAGCTCCTCTCTCACCAGTTCAAAGACTTCTGGTCAATGTGTTGTTTAAATCATGATCAGAAGGAGATACCCATCATTTTCTATCTTTTTTCTATTTTCTAGAACCAGATTTTTAGGGGGTAGAAGGGAAGGGATCCAGCACTTAGGAGAGGTTTAATGTAAAATATAAAATAAGATGATTAAAACAAAATGGATCATGTCTAGTAACCCTCAGGGTACTCTAGGACCAAAATGGGCCAATTCATGTGAAGGCTGCCTGGAGACGAGCAGGTAAAAAATCTGGGTGAAAGAGGCATAGAATCCATCCCTGACCCAAGCTGGGAAATATGCCAACTGCATCGTGTTTCTGTGGGAGAAACACCCTGCTGTGATGCTGGAATGCAGTAGGAAACAGCTGTATTTGAAAGGAGAAACAATCATCTTGTTATGCTTCCCTGTTAGACTCTCAGGCAGCCACATGCCATCTCGTTTACTGCTCTTTTCAAAAGATACGGGAAAGCTTGAGACAATCCAGGAAGAGTGACCCAGGGGGAAAGACAGAGCGTGTGATGGAAAAGAGATCCTAGAAGGCAAGGGGAAAGGATCAGGACCATCAACCTAAAGAGGAAAGAGGAAGTGGTGGAGAAACACTGTTTGCAAACATATCAGATGTTTGGCGGAAGGATACTGATCCTGTGTTACCGCAGTACGTGGAGGCCAGGACCAAAAAATGCAGATGGAAATCAGAGCAGCATAAATCGTCCGATGGCTTTCTGGCTTCTGCAGACCAAGGCCAAGCTCCCTCACAGTGATGCAGTGGCCCTTCTGGTGTCCCTGCTGCCAGTCACTGCGAAACCTCGCTGGACGCGGCGTCTGCCCCTGCTTTCAATGTCTTTCATACGTTTCCACTAGTAGCAGCAACTGGGAATCTCTTCTAGGTGCTACCCTCTTCTCTATCTGGCTCCCAGGAGCTCTCAACACAGCACTGGACCAGAGTTTGAACACAATTAAAGGTTGTTAAATCAATGAAGAATTGAAGGAGGGAATTCTTAATGCCAAGGACAAAAACTAGGAGAGAGATGTCTAAGAAGGAATTTTTTTTGGATATGGACCATTTCTTTAAGTATCTATTGAAGTCGTTACTCTACTGTTTTATGTTTTTTTTTTTTTTTTTTTTTTGCCACAAGGCATGTGGGATCTTAGTTCCCTAACCAGGAATCGAACCCATACTCCCCTGCATTAGAAGGCGATACCCTAACCATTGGGCAATTCAGGGAAGGCCCTAAGAAGGAATTCTAAAATGAGATGCTGTCTGTTGTGTTCTAGAAATTCCCCTGCATCCCCCCGAACACAGTCTTCAGTAAAATCTACAGTGCTCACTACTACTTTGTCAAGTGGGTTTTCATTTTGGGGACACAGTTCAGGGCCTAATCCTGCTTCAGGGTGGATCGAGAGTGAGAACTTCTAGAAATTCAGTGTCTGGGTAACACTGGAAAACCCATTACGCCTTCTCTGAGGAAATCTTGCTGTTTATGTCTAGATTCTAACCCCTCAACAGGACATTTTGAATCTCATGTTCCTGATGATACAAAAAAGGGTTCAGCAGAAAATTAAATTCTACCTAGTATAGCTCTTTTGCTGTAGTAGGTTTACAATATATTCTTGACAGCTTATGGTAATTAAACAGCATGCCTATTCTAGAGCAGTAGGAACTTAATCGGCTTCCCATGAGGCTCAGTGGTGAAGAATCTGCCTGTCAATGAGGAGACACAGAAGACTTGGGCTCCGTCCCTGGGTGGGAAGATCCCCTGGAAGAGGAAATGGCAACCAACTCTAGTATTTTTTCCCAGGAAATTCTATGGAGAGGGGAGCCTGGTGGGCTATATCACAAAGAGTTAGACATGACTGAGTGACTGAGTATTCATGCACCTCAGTTACAGTGATCCTTCTGTATCTTTGGGTTCCACATGCATAAATTCAAGCACCAGCAGATACAAAATATTTTTAAAAATTCCAGAAAGCTCCAAGAAACAAAGTTTGAATTTGCTGTGCGCTGGCAACTATTTACACAGCATCTACAATGCATGAGGTATTGCAAATCACCTAGGGATAACTTAAAATCTGTGGAAGGACACAGATACTATGTCATTTTCCACGAAGGTCTTGAGCATCCGTGGATTTGGGTTTCCCCAGGGGTCCTGGAACCAATGCCCTGAGGAAGCAGAGGGACAACTGCATTCTGTTACACTGACCACCCATGTGTTGGCCCACCTCCGGTCACCTGTCTGGACTTTTTATTTAGAATATATTGTCCTGGGGGGCATACAGCTTCCTTGAAAGGGGAGGATGGAGCATCTCCTAGAGCTAGTCAGCACCTCCGCTTGAACTGCACAAAGACCTACAGGGAAGACAGTGCCAGCAACTGGCCCCTCTGCCACTGGCCAACTCTTTCGGGTCAACTCCATTATTCTTCTGGAACTATGATGTATTCTGTGAGGCTGGGAAGGATTGTGAGAAATCACCCAGTTCATGCTTCTCCGTCTGGGCAGAATGGAACTCAGCCTTTGCAGACAGCTGGGCGGTTCTCTATAAACCTCCACATGCTCCTTCTACATCTTACCTTTTTGTTTCCAAACCATGTTCCTCTCCAAAGCAAGCTTTCACTGTGTTTACTTGAAGACACATTAGAGCCCATGGTTTCCCATAGTGCCTCTTACCGCTTTACCAAAATTATGCAAATTAAGAATAACTCCAGTCTGGCTGGGGTTGCTTGGGATTGAGAAGTAATTAGATTGTAATGTGCTAATCTGTATGCTAATATTTGTCCTCAGAGATAAAGAGACCTGAAAATGCTAATGTGAGATCCTTTCAGGAAAAGAAGATTATGAGCTGGGAGGTCAGAGGTCAGGGGAGGAGAAGTAGGGAGGGGAGCCAAAGGGCCAGGGAAAGCATTTGAGGGTTTGCATTTGTTTGCTTCTTTAAAAAAAAAATTTTTTTTGTTTAAATTGAAATCTAATTAATGACAATATTATGTTAGTTTCAAGTGTACAGCAGAATGATTCAGGTATATATATATATATATATGTCTTCAGATTCTTTTCCATTAGTTTATTACAAGATATTGAGTAGTATTCCCTGTGCTATACAGTAAGTCCTTGTTGCTTAAAGTGAAAGTGAAGTCGTTCAGTCATTCGTGTCCGACTCTTTGCAACCCGTGGACTGTAGTCCACCAAGCCTCTCCGTCCATGGGATTCTTCAGGCAAGAATACTGGAGTGGGTTGCCATTTCCTTCTCCAGGGGATCTTCCCGACCCAGGGATTGAACCCAGGTCTTCCACATTGCAGGCAGACACTTTAACCTCTGCACCACCAGGGAAGCACTTAAATACAAGAATACAGTCTCTCAGAAAACCTCCTGTAGAGACACAGGACTTCAGATCCAAGTACTAACATCAAAGACTTCAAGGGAGGAAAGGAAGCCAGGTTGAAAGAAGGGAGAGGAGGCAGGAGAGGGGGGCGAAAGGGGTGCCCTTACAGACATCTCCTGCCACCTACAGATGCCCAGGCGTTATGGGACTTTTCCCTGGGCCTCCAGAGAAGGGAGGACTGGAACTCGGCCCTACCAGAAATCAGACCAGACCAGAACCAGAATTCGAGTTCTCTGCCAAGAGGAGGTGATCAGTCTCCAATCCTCAGCTCAGGCTGAGGGCCCTTCGACCAGATTCCTGCATCCACAACCGGGGGACTAGAAAAACAGGGGAGGATAGGAAGGGTAAGGAGAGGAAAGAGAGAAGGAAGGGGAGAGAGGTCAATAAAGCCTCTTGTTCCATACCAGTCAGGGCACTCTGGCCAGTTGTCCGCGCCAGGAGGAGACCAGGGACGAAAGGGTCCCAGTTGCGGCCACTGGGTCTGGTCCATTGGCAGGCAAGCTGGCCCCTGAGTACCCTGAGTGGTCAGGATGTCAGTCTCAGCGAAGAAGAGTTCCCACCAGAGTCGCCGTTTGTTGCAGGAAGGTGGACCCCTTCCAGGGCCCAAAACGGGGCTCTTGTCTAACACTCGGAAATGAATCGTCCGAGGAGACACATGTGCTGACAAAGCAAGAGATTTTATTGGGAAAGGGCACCCGGGTGGAGAGCAGTAGGGTAAGGAAACCCAGGAGAACTGCTCTGCCGTGTGGCTCCCAGACTCCTAATTTATCTTTGTTTGCATCTTTATGTTTTATTTTCCAAATCATGATGACTATGTGTTATAGTTAGGAGCAGAAAAAATTAAGAGGATGACAGAAAGAAAGGGTGGAGAGCAGTAGGGTAAGGAAACCCAGGAGAACTGCTCTGCCGTGTGGCTCCCAGACTCCTAATTTATCTTTGTTTGCATCTTTATGTTTTATTTTCCAAATCATGATGACTATGTGTTATAGTTAGGAGCAGAAAAAATTAAGAGGATGACAGAAAGAAGCATGATGAGGGACTGAGAGAGCAGATATGGGAAAGGTGGAGAGGGCCCCAAGAACCTGCCTGCCAGTTCAGGAGACGCAAGAGATTCGGGTCCAAGCCCTGGGTCAGGAAGATGCCCTGGAGGAGGAAATGGCAACCCACTCCTGTATTCTTGCCTGGAAAATTCCATGGACACGGGAGCCTGGCAGGCTATAGTCCATGGGATCACAAAGAGTCGGACACGACTGAAGTGACTTAGGGCTCACAGACACACACGTTAGTGTTAGTCACTCAGTCGTGTCTGACTCTTTGTGAGTCCATGGACTGTAGCCCGCCAGGCTCCTCTGTCCATGGGATTCTCCAGGCAAGAATACTGGAGTGGGTTGCCATGCCCTTCTCCAGGAGATCTTCCCAACCCAGGGATCGAACCCAGGTCTCCTGCATTGCAGGCAGATTCTTTACCATTTGAGCTAATGAGGAAGGCCAGAAGTACGTTAAGCCTGGTGCAGTTAATTGCACTGATGTATTGAAAATGTGGCAGAAATGTTGGAAAACCTCTGAAGTCCTGCTAATTGGATTGCAACTAGCACCCTGCTTCCTTCTCTGAAATTGGGTCTAAAACCAGTAAAGTAAAATTGCCAGCAATCACAGATAATGTGCTACGTGGGAGCCCGTGATCAATGCTCAGCGTCCTCCCCTGGGGCAAGGTTTCCAGATGCCTTTCAACAAAGGGAACCGGCTGTTCCCAGGTTATCGGTCACACGTCTTTTTAATCAGCTGTGAACACAGTTGTTTCCCCAATTTTGTTCTGACATGAACTTACTTCTCTAATCAGAGGTGCTCAGCATATGAATTCACGAGACAGATTTCCTTACCCAGTAGTGTTTCCCCCCACTTTCTGTATCATCGGTTCAGAGTGAATCACCCTGAAAAAGACCACCTGCAAAGCTCTGAAAGTTCTCCTTAAATAATTTCACCCTGACAGTTTCTCTTGGTTGCAAACAAACACGATTCCCAGAGGGGTGCTATTGGTGGACAAAACACTGCAGGTGTTAAGCCAGCCCTGCGTTAGTGCATGTCCATCCCGTTCAAACCAGGGTTAGCATAGCTCCACGCTGCTCTCCGTCAACAGTAAGCCATCTGTCCTCAAGAAACCCGTTGCCCTTCCCTGGCTTCAGCTGGCTTGTCATGAAAGGATGGCTGAGCTCAATGTGTTCTGAGGTCCCCTCTGGTTTGAGCTCCCAGGTTGAAAATGTGTACTTGGCATTGGGGAAGTAACAGAAAGGCCGCCCCTTTCCTGCCTGAAAACCCCGCAGGGTGCCCTTGGCTTCAGAGTTTGGTGTTTCTCTCTCCTCTCCTCTCTCCTTTTCCTTTCTTTCGGCTTTGCCGGGTCTTCATTGCAGCTCATTGGCTCCACTAGTTGCAGTGCGTGGCTTAGTTCCCCTCTGGCATGTGGGATCTTAGTTCCCCAACCAGGGATCCAACCTGCGTCCCCTGCATTAGAAGGCAGGATCTTCACCCCTGGACCACCAGGGAAGTCCCTCTCCTCTCTACTCTGCTTGGTAAAACCCCACTCCTGCTTCAAGGTCCAGCAGGTCGCAGGAAGCTGCTGAGGGAAGGCGACCTTCCTGTTCTTACCTACCAGTTCTCCATCAGGAGGACAGCTCAGAGGGGCGCTGCGCACACAGGCAGGAGACAGAAACACAGCGGTGGTGATGCACAGAAATCCCCAACGGCTCCCGGGCCTGGTTTGGGAGCTAAGGAAAGTCTGGAGGCTGGGAGGAAATGACGGCTGCTGTTTCCCGCTGCTGGGTTAAGTGTCTACCGTTCTCTGCTCGGTTGTTACCCTGAGCTCTGTAGTTACAGCCTTTCTCTCGCGAAGCTGTCTCTGCCTGCCTGACCATGTGCAGGAGCCCTTGACTTTGAACACCCCAAATAGTCCTGTGGATTTCTCCATGTGACGATACAAGCGGGACTGGCCATTGGCACGTGTCCATCCCACCTGGCCCTACAAGCCTCAGGATTGGTGGTTCATGACCAACGAGATAGGGGTGCTTATAAGGCAAGATGAACCTATTTCAGCGGATCCTAGATCTAGAGAAATAGGCTCTAACTATTAAATAAAGGGAGATGCTGGATCCCACACCCCAGCTCTCCCCCTGTTCCTGTCATTCTTTTGATCTTATGTCCTAAAGGGAGCAGATCTGGGTTCCTGGGAGGGAAAACTTTCTCTCTGTGTCTCTGTCTTTCTTTGTCCCTCTCTTACAGTCTGTATGGATGCACCTCGCCACTCCTCTCTGCATAATCCAGTCTCATGCATAATGTTTTTTTTTTTTTTTTAGTTCCTCTTAAAGATGTACTCAGTGACTGAAAATAAACACCTACAATTTGCTGCAAGTTTTCAGACTTCTTTAGCTACCAAGCAGACTCGAGAGCCTTCGGGAATCTGCATATGGCTGCCCTGCTTGTTTTCACAGCCTCACTCTCTCCACCTGCCACCCCCACAGGTGAACACTCTGCAGAGTGTGAAATATTTGTGTCTCTCCTTCCCCTGTTACACACTGCTGCCCTGCAGTGCGTCATCTAGCTGGGCAGCTTAGTATCTATCTGCCCAGAAAGTGGACAAGATCAAGGAGAAAAGGGAGCCCTCGAGGCCAGGGCCTTCCTACCCCAACTCATAAAAATGCGTTCCTGCTGGAGGATTTTGAAAGTAATAACACAAATATGATATTGTGGGCTCATTTTTAAATTTCAATAACCCATATAAGAGTATTTCATGGTAGTCCAGAAAAAAGAGCATCTGTTCATAAGTTCTATTTCCTAATGAAAGGAGCCTTGTGAATAAAGAAAACCAGGAGAAATCTGTTGATGTGAGAATGCCCCCTCCCTTTGTATATGGCATGATGCTCAGCGCAGGGTTGAGCACAGAGCAGCGGCTCACCAAACCCCTCCTGTGTTTTTGGGAAGAGCGTCTGTCTCATCAAAAGTATATTTTTATCTCATCACTTATACGTGGAATCTAAAATATGACACAGATAAACTTACTTGCAAAACAGAAACAGACTCATAGACATAGAAAACAAACTTACAGTTATCAAAGGGGCAAGTGGATGTCGTGCCCGACTCATTGCAACCCTGTGGCTCCTCTGTCCATGGGATTCTCCAGGCAAGGATACTGCAGTGGGTTGCCATTTCCTTCTCCAGAGAGGGGATGGAGGAGCGATAAATTAGGAATCTGGGATTAGCAGATACAAACTAGTGCTTTTTAACACACCTGTGTGTCAAACTCTGTAGTAAGCACAGAACAGGCAAGAATTGGTTTATTTTTCACAGCAGACTTGGGAGACATCACCATTTTACAGGAAGAAAAACCAAGGCCCAGAGGGCATAAGTGGGTGATCGCCACGTCATAGCTAGTGAGTGGTTCGGCTGGGATATGAACCCAAGTCTAATTGACTGGAAGTGTGTACCTTTAACTACTAAACACTGTCTTGCCAGAGCATAAGATATCTGGGGTTAACAGTGGACGATGAGCTGTTTTGAAACACTCAGGAGTCCAAACACCCTTCCTTGGCTTGCCCTCCTGGCATCTTTGGTCGGCATGCCTTAATCATTCCCACGGCATCTCAGGGGCACTGCAGGGGAGGAGGCTGTGTTACATTTTTATTAAACTCGTTGCTTTCTTGTTAGTAAGAGATACTGAGCCACACCCAGAGTGAGTCTTGCTCCAAGTTCATGATTCACTATTTCCTGATCTCGCAACTGTCTTCTGGACTCTCAGGTTCAGGAAAATTTCATAGAAGAGGAAATTAAGCTCACTTCATCCATCCCAAGTGGTCAAGATGTTGAGAATTCTCATTCCAGGGTTTGGAAGAGTCTGGACAGCTACAGTAAAATGAAAACTCATTTCCTGTTTGCCATTTTGGTTTCTTCTGAGAGCTAAACATATCCATTTTCTTATTCTCTGGAAGTTCTCTCTCCTGTTTATTCAGGAGACTACCCCGTTGCCTTTACACTACCAAGTGAGGCAGAGTCCTTGCAGATTTCTAAAGACAAGTGGCCTCACTGTCCTGACCATCGTGTTAGTTTTTGACATCTAAGGGAAATGACTTGGGCAGCCCAGTACGACCCCCGGGCCAAGGGACCGAATTAGCACAAACATCACCCCACCCAGTAATTACCAGCCCTTCCCTGAATATTTTTTTGGGTTCAGAGACACCAGAGGCTGGAGCAGACTCCAGGACTAGCTAAAATATCAGTAATACCAGTTTACTCAGTGGTGTGGACCTTGGGGTGGGAGTTGGTGTTAGAAACTGCATGACCTTCAAAAAAGAAGTGCTTTAATAATTACGGATATAGTGATGGACAATAAAATCTGTTCACCTTCCCTCTCTCAGAGCAAATATTTGCTGGTTTAGATAACTTGCAAGTATTTTTCCCAAAGCCTGGTTTGTCTTAGGCAGGATAGACACATCCCTGGAAACAACTCTCTCCATCACCCATTCCCATTGCTGGTGCCACAGGCTACCATTAAGTTCAGTGGGCTTCTCTCTACATCTGTTTTTTTGGGTCAACATATTGGAATGATAATATTCTCACCTTGGGGCTTAGAGAGTCATGCTATGTACCAGATTACAATAATAAGCATGGTCGCCCGTCCCTTTCTTTAAAGAGAAGGGGTCGGGGGGCAGGGAATGGATACATGTATATGTATTGCTGAATCTCTTCGCTGTTCACCTGAAATGACCACAACATTGCTAATCAGCTATACTCCAATGCAAAATGTTTTTGGTGTTAAAAAATAATAATAATAATTTTTAAAAAGTAGAAAAATTCCTCAGAGTCCTCTGGGAAGTGTAGGAGTTTTCCATGGCTGGAACGAATTCACGGTCACCTAAAGAAATAGGAAATAAAACGTCTGAGGAGCTTACTCATCAAATGACAAGCTTGACCTGTCCTGGGAAGAAACTCATACAATGCATTGGTTCTGCCATTCAACAGATATGAACTGGAAGTCGAGTTCTCCCACAGTCTGTGTGTGGTACTTGGTAGAATTTTAAAAAGCAGAGATGTCTCAGCCCAGGTGGGACCACTGAGGCTTGAGACCTCACATTTCAGGTGACAGGTAGGTAGGGGAAGAATAGAGGGGCTGAGATTAGAGGAAGAAACCAGAAGGAACTTGGGACACATTTGAAGAAAACAATTTTATGTGGATGTAGCTGGTGCTGTGGTCCAGAAATAAATACCACATTAGCATGATGGGGAGACCTGGTTTAATTGAAATTGTTTTAAAAAAATAATAACTGGGAGTTTTCCTTTGTTTAAAAGCTTAATGGGATACAGTGGAGTGACGTGGAGGCTTTAAAAAGCTAAAATAATTGTAGGTTCCATTAAATAGAAATACAGTGTCCAGATAAAAGTAATAGTAACAATATATGTGGGTCAAATGACAATTGAAAGTCACTTTCCACTCAAGGCATTGCAAATTAAGATAAATCATCGGGTATAATTGTGTATCTAGAGAAGAAAGATATAGATGCTAGGCTCTGGAACTGGCAGGCATAAAGTCAGGGGAGGCTCTGAGTGTTTAGTTAGGAAGGGAGAAAGTCGAAAAACAACATTGTTCAGCCGCTAAGCTATGTCCAGCTCTTTGTGATCCCATGGACTGCAGCACGCCAGGCTCCACTGTCCTCCACATCTCCCAGAGTTTGCTCAAATTCATGTCCATTGAGTCGGTGATGCTATCCAACCATCTCATCCTATAACTGTCTCCAAATATTGGAGGGGTTGCTGTGAGGAAGAAGCAATGGGTTTTATTTCGGTAAAAGACAGAATTGGAGCAAAGAGTGAGTCAATGTCAAGGGAAGAGCTGAGGAAGTCATTAAGGAAGGAAGTGGCCAGGAGGTGATTTTAGCTCAGTATAAGAAATCCACTTTCTAAAAAAAAAAATTTCTCCCAAACCAAACTGTTGGGTGGGGAAACATCATTTTCCAGAGGTAGAGAGCTCTTTGTCGTCCACCAGAACATAAACTAGACGGCTGTCAGGATTCGATGAGAGAGTTCCAGGATCAGGTAAGCTGTCAGCTGTCTAAGGTCTTATTCCTCTCCAGGATGATAGGTTTCCATGATGGGCCAGACCTAAAGTGGTTCTGCTAAGAGCCACTGGGAATCAGGGGCGTGGGGAGTTCAAGTCCATGAGCTCATGGACCAACGTGCTTTTAAGCAGATGGACCACTCTAGATGCATTAACGCTCCAGCCTGTCTCTCCGAGAAGGTTCTAGAGAAGGGACCTTTCTCTAAAGTAACAACAGGAGAGTAAGACTAGCTAGTTCTTCATGAGATGCCTGCTCCTTCTGTGACAAATATGAATGAGAAGTGTTGCTAGGTTACCGGTGACAGCTCCCATCAACGATTCTAGGTGTAGCTGAGGAGAGGTGATGCTGATCTATGCAAAGGATGAAGAGAGAACAAAGAGAAGGAAATATGGACTCCACCCAAACAGAGGGTTTCCTCGGGGTGCTGTCTATGAAAATAAGCTGTCGTTCTTGTGCTGATCCAGTGCAAAGATTGAGAAGACAGACGCATACAGGATGGTAATTCAAACAGACTAGTTCATCAGACTTTTTTGGATAAATATAAAACATTGATTCATTTCAGTACAAAATTTAATATGTGGGAATATAACATTTTTAA
Organism: Cephalophus harveyi; assembly: GCA_006410635.1. Classification (NCBI taxonomy): domain Eukaryota; kingdom Metazoa; phylum Chordata; class Mammalia; order Artiodactyla; family Bovidae; genus Cephalophus; species Cephalophus harveyi. Next base: position 907,192 of record SJYT01077491.1, read on the forward strand.
AAACTAATTCATTGTCTTGTTATATCAAGAAGACTTTGAGGCTAGGAACCATGTCCTATTTGCTTTGGTGCACTTGGAGTTTAGCACACTGTCTGGCACAGAGTAGAAGATACTATAAATGTTTATGTACTACACAGAAATGTGGTTTTGTTTTTTTTTTGTGAATAGTAGATAAGTTTGTGTGTCTGGACAAGATCACCATGATTTCTGCTTTCTCTGATTTTCTCCTTTTGCCCTAGCCAACCCTTCTTCTGCTCTAAGTGGAGAATTGGGCTCTAAAGCACTTGATTCCAGCCTCTTCCATGGCAACCTCAGTTGACTTGTTCACTAATTCACTCATCAAATGTTTATCACACTCCTACTTTGTGTGAGTCATCGTCTGAGGCTGGGGTACAGAATAGGCCAGGAAGACCCTTGCTTCCTGAAATTTTCTTACTGCTTCTGTGGCTGGGGGAGTCATGGCCCTGGGGGTGAGTTCCTGGTATCAGTAAAACAGAAAAGAAAAGCTATTTTTTTTTAATGACCAGTTGAGATATGCAGATTCAGTAAAAAGAAACAACTTTTGAAAGAGCTCTGTTCAAAAACCCCTGTGATTTGTTTTTCCTTTGATTCAAAATTATGTTAACAAGTTTCGCTTGACCCTTGAACAACGTGGGGGAAATCCATGTGTAATTTACAGTCAGCCATATCTACGGTTCCTTCTGCAGCTGAAGATTCAACCAACCATGGACCACGGATTGCCATAGCCTTTACCACTGAAAACAATCCACGTATAAGTGGACCCTTGCAGTTCAACCTGTGCTCCTGAGAGGGGGAGTTACAAGGCTGTGATTTTACTATGCACAACACGCCATGTGCTTACTGCTGGAGAACTGAGATGCAAACTGTCTGCTGGTTATAATTTCACTCTGCTCCTTCTGGGTTGGGGACCAGCAGCATAAGTTTCCATATTGGAAAAGTCAGTTTCTTCATTGCTAACCACTCCAGTATATCACAGGAGAATGACGGAGGGGAGAAAGTTCGATAACAGTGGATCTATTGTCCTGGTGAGATTTGCCCAAAAGGGGTGTTTCAGCCAGTGAGGAGCAAACCAGACAGACGAAGAACCTAGTCTTCACTGACCTGGGATTCTCTCTGAGCAAGACACCGCTAAGCAAAAAAAGAAAAAAAATCAATAGCAGGAAAAGCAAGATCAAATCAGGCTCAGGTTTCAGCACTGTGGGGAAATAACTGGGAAAAGGAAATTTTATTAAGACTGTTCCTCTAACCATGCCCATTCCTTTGAGGCATCTCTGCTTTAGCCATTCCAGTCCATTGTGGTGAGCCATCACGGGGCAGATTGATCTAATTGATCTTGCACTATACAGACACTTAGTTAGATATTACATGTGTAACAACAGATGCATCTTCTTGGAGAAGCATGTGAAAGGGTTACCCTCCACCCTCCAGACAGGTCCAAGAAGTATCAGGCTGCTTCCAAGAATTGAGTCTAGACTATTAACCCTCCAGAAGAAAGGAAGCACAGTCACAGGAGACTTGGAGCAATGATGCAAGATGGGGATTTTTTTCCAATAGATGATGCTTAAGTCAACCACAAACCAATGACTGCAACTACTCAGGGCTAATCCCAGAGCAAGAAAAAAAAAATGTTTTCTCGTCTTTCTCTTCTGTTCTACTCTTGGCAAGCCAAGGTGGTTATGAGTCCCTACCTCTTGCTCTGACACTTGACTGCAAAGCTCTACAAATGATCAGAGAGGCATCATATTCAAGGTGATGCAATCCAGCAAATTATTATTTTCTTATTTTATCAAGTGGCTGTTATAGGCCCAATGCTTTTCTGAGCACTGTAAGGTTAGAAAAGAAAAATGCTCTTTGCCCCTGTCCTGATGGAGCTTCAGACTCACTGACACGCATGGAGGTAGTAGACACCACATCACAAGGTAGGTGTGAGCCAGTGCCGAAAGGCATGGGACATAAAATAGTCCTCATAAAACAGTTTCTCAATCTTGGGAGATGACCCTGAGACTGAAAAGGCTCCCTTGGCACCTCCCCCACCCTCATCTCGTCCCAGGAATCCCACTGGGTGCATTGCTCACCCAGTTGAAGGGACAGTCCCACCTCCGTCCTTAACACCAGAGCTTGAGGCAGGGAGTGTGTACATAGCCTGCTTTTGAGTGGAGCCTGACGGAGAGCGAAAAAGGTCATTTGATAACCGCCAAAGTCCCAAATCTGTTAAAAGTTTATTACCTTTGAAGGTCATTTTCAATTTTTTTTACGTAAAGAGGCAGAAGCCCTTAAATGCTCTGCCTGTCTACCAGCTGTCCATGTCACCTGTCAAGAAACTGGGAACAGGGTACTTCCCTGGTAGTCTAGTGGTTAAGACTTTGGCTTCCGATGCAGTGGGTACAGGTTTGATCCCTGGTCAGGAGCTAAGATCCACATGCCTCCTGGCAGAAAAAAAACAAACAGGAGTAATACTATAACAGATTTAATAAAGACTTTAAAAATGGTCCACATTAAAAAAAATCTTAAAAAGAAGAAACTGCACACGAGGCTTAGCACCCACCTCCAGCAAAGCTGCACACGTGTGAGGAAGATTGAGACGAACTGACCGTCAAACCCTCACACAGGACTGGGTTAAACGCGCATCTAGAACTGTGGAGCAGTTACTGAGGACAGGGCACCATACTCCACCTCCTGCCATTCAGACCCTTTTATTCTTGCTCTGGTGAGTCCGCCCTGTGCCCCTCCACCTCTAGGAACCTACCTGCTCCAGGCTACGGAGCAGGATCATTCAGCCCTATAAAAATACGGCCTCTGAGCCCATGGAGGCACAAAAATCAAATCACAAAAACACAGCATTGAGAAGGTGAGAAGGACGCAGTGCCAGAGAAGATCTGGCAGTTCTGAGTGGACCACACACAGCACGGGCATCGGCTCAGCTGCACCATGATTTTAAGAGGAGTTAATGAGCTCCAGGTGAGCTGCCTCTAAGGGCTGCTGTGGCCACAAGGAAGATTCTGATTAGGCATTCCCAGACCCTGCCCTTCTCACCTCACAGAGGCATGACCCTGTTCTCCAGGGACGGGTGATGGAAAGTGATGGACAGATGGGAAGAGGCTGCATTTCTGATAATTGAAAGTGGCAAGAGGGACCCGTCCACTGTCAACTAAAGCATGCAGTTGGAGCTCGGGTTCCCCCGGGTCTTCTTCTCAAGTCGCCACCTGAGCTCTGCCCCCAGCTCAAGATATGAGGTCCAGGAGAACAAAAGCCTGTCCCTTCAAGCCCTGTCCCCGCCTGTCCCCCAGCCTGCAGGCCCCACCCCAACAACCTTCCAAGTGATAAGTAGTCACCGAGCCTCGCCAGTGACCTCTGGTAAGGGCTTTCTAGCAAATGGGCCACTTCTGGTGAAAGCAGCCCAAACAGCTGAGTCGTTGAAAGTGGCAGCAGTCACCAAGGATCTGTCAGGCCTGCAGGAAGTGGGAAGGAGATAAATATTCAGCAGCTGAACTGCCCACTGTCCATGCAGCCCCATCTCTAAAGAGGATGCTTGCTTCTAAACAAGTCCTTCTCTCGACCGGCACCCAGCAGCCCTGAGCTGAGATGCTGGGCAGCTCCGATTAAGAAAGGTTCAAAGCAGCACTGAGCCCAGGAGCCTGGAGAGCGAGGGGCGGGTGCCGGGGAGCCTGGCGTCCTGCAGAGTCACCTGGGACTATGAAAACTCCAGATCAATGAAACCAGAACCTCTTGGGTGGGGGCAGTGAAGCCGGGGATTTAGGATCAAGATTCTTTTAAACTTTTATTTGGAAATAATTTCAAACTTACTGAAAAGTTTCAAGACTAACACATACTAAAAAGAATCCCACCTGTCCTTTATACTTGGGAACATTTTAACCTTTTTGCTTTCTCTACCCCCCCCGCCCGCCTCGCTCTCTCCCCCTACCCGCATACACATATAATATTAATTTTTTTTTTCTGAACCATTTGAAAATGAGCTACATCCTGTCCCTTTTTCCCTAAAGACCTCAGTGCATACTTCCTACAAATAGGGCCATTCTTCCATGTAACCACAGTGCAGTTTCAACAGCAATAAATAGAATATTGACAGAATACTTCTGAAATCAGTCCGCTTTTTACTCTCAGGTGAGTTCCCTGTGCAGCCAAGTGAGACTCCCAGAGGCTATTACAACTCACCCCAGGATCCTGGTTCCCGGAACAGGAAGCAGACGAGATGTTGATGGCCCAGATTAGGGTTTTCCACTCGACTGAATTTATTAATTTTTTTACTTTTTGAAGGACATTTAGTTAGCAGGGAAAGAGTACAAGGTAAATATTCCTCATTAGTTGGATGGCTAAATAATATACTTTTTTTCCTTTATTCTCCCTCCACACTCCCAGATTCATTAACAGAGCAAACTGTTGTTGTTGTTCAGTTGCTAAGTCATATCTGACTCTTTGTGACCCCGTGGACGGCAGCATGCCAGGCTTCCCCGTCCTTTACCATCTCCGGGAGCTTGCTCAAACTCATATCCATTGAGTCAGTGATGCCATCCAACCATCTCGTCTCTGTTGCCCACTTCTCCTCCTGCCCTCAGTCTTTCCTAGCATCAGTTTAGTTCAGTTCAGTTCAGTCGTTCAGTCGTGTCCGACTCTTTGTGACCCCATGAACCGCAGCACGCCAGGCCTCCCTGTCCATCACCAACTCCCGGAGAGCACTCAGACTCACGTCCATCGTGTCAGTGAT